>CAWUFW010017599.1:0-255010 GCA_963921515.1 Calotriton arnoldi
CCCCAGCATGACCCCCTACACTACACAAACACCACTGCACTACCCTAAACCCTAAAACACTACCCCCAGCACGACCCCCTACACTACCCAAACACCACTGCACTAACCTAAATCCTAAAACACAACCCCCAGCACGACCCCCTACACTACCCAAACACCATTGCACTACCCTAAAACATGACCCCCTACACTACACAAACACCACTGCACTACCCTAAACCCTAAAACACTACCCCCAGCACGACCCCCTATACTACACAAGCACCATTGCACTACCCTAAACCCTAAAACACTACCCCCAGCATGACACCCTACACTGCCCAAACACCACTGCACTGCCCTAAACCCTGAAACACCAGCCCCTGCACGACCCCCTACACTGCCCGAACACCACTGCACTGCCCTAAACCCTGAAACACCACCCCTAGTACAACCCCCTACACTGCCCGAACACCACTGCACTGCCCTAAACCCTGAAACACCACCCCCTTTACGACCCCCTACACTGCCCGAACACCACTGCACTGCCCTAAACCCTGAAACACCACCCCCAGCACAACCCCCTACACTGCCCGAACACCACTGCATTGCCCTAAACCCTGAAGCATCACCCCCAGCAAGACCCCCTACACTGCCCGAACACCACTGCCCTAAACCCTGAAACACCACCCCCAGCACGACCCCCTACACTGCCCGAACACCACTGCACTGCCCTAAACCCTGAAACACCACCCCCAGCACGACCCCCTACACTGCCCAAACACCACTGCACTGCCCTAAACCCTGAAACACCACACCCAGCACGACCCCCTACACTGCCCGAACACCACTGCACTGCCCTAAACCTTGAAACACCAGCCCCAGCATGACCCCCTACACTGCCCGCACAACACTGCACTACCCTAACCCTGAAACACCACCCACAGCACGACCCCCTACACTCCCTGAACACCACTGCACTGCCCTAAACCCTGAAACACCAGCCACAGCACGACCGCCTACACTGCCCGAACACCACTGCACTGCCCTAAACCCTGAAACACCAGCCCCAGCACAACCCCCTACACTGCCCGAACACCACTGCACTGCCCTAAACTGTGAAACACCAGCCTCAGCACGACCCCCTACACTGCCTGAACACCACTGCACTGCCCTAAACCCTGAAACACCACCCCCAGCACGACCCCCTACACTGCCCGAACACCACTGCACTGCCCTAAACCCTGAAACACCACCCCTGCACGACCCCCTACACTGCCCGAACACTACTGCACTGCCCTAAACCCTGAAACACCATCCCCAGCACGACCCCCTACACTGCACGTACACCAGTGCACTGCCATAAACCCTGAAACACTACCCCCAGCAAGACCCTCTACACTGCCCGAACACCACTGCACTGCCCTAAACCCTGAAACATCACCCCCAGCAAGACCCCCTACACTGCCCGAACACCACTGCCCTAAACCCTGAAACACCACCCCCAGCAAGACCCCCTACACTGCCCGAACACCACTGCACTGCCCTAAACCCTGAAACACCACCCCCAGCACGACCCCCTACACTGCCTGAACACCACTGCACTGCCCTAAACCCTGAAACACCATGCCCTGCACGACCCCCTACACTGCCCGAACACTACTGCACTGCCCTAAACCCTGAAACACCACCCCCAGCACGACCCCCTACACTGCACGAATACCACTGCACTGCCCTAAACCTTGAAACACTACCCGCAGCAAGACCCCCTACACTGCCCGAACACCACTGCACTGCCCTAAACACTGAAACATCACCCCCAGCAAGACCCCTACACTGCCCGAACACCACTGCCCTAAACCCTGAAACACCACCCCCAGTAAGACCCCCTACACTGCCCGAACACCACTGCACTGCCCTAAACCCTGAAACACCACCCCCAGCACGACCCCCTACACTGCCCGAACACCACTGCACTAAACCCTGAAACACCACCCCCAGCAAGACCACCTACACTGGCCGAACACCGATGCACTGCCCTAAACCCTGAAACACCACCCCCTGCACAACCCCTACACTGCCCAAACACCACTGCACTGCCCTAAACCCTGAAACACCAGCCCCTGCAAGACCCCCTACACTGCCCGAACACCAATGCACTGCCCTAAACCCTGAAACACCACCCCCTGCATGACCCCCTACACTGCCCAAACACCACTGCACTGCCCTAAACCCTCAAACACCACCCCCTGCACAACCCCCTACACTGCCCGAACACCACTGCACTGCCCTAATCCCTGAAACACCACCCCTCAGCACGACACCCTACACTGCCCGAACACCACTGCACTGCCCTAAACCCTGAAACACCACCCCCAGCACGACCCCCTACACTGCCCAAACACCACTGCACTGCCCTAAACCCTGAAACACCACCCCCTGCACGATCCCCTACACTGCCGGAACACCACTGCACTGCCCTAAACCCTGAAACACCACCCCCAGCACGACCCCCTACACTGCCCGAACACCACTGCACTGCCCTAAACCCTGAAACATCACCCCCAGCAAGACCCCCTACACTGCCTGAACACCACTGCCCTAAACCCTGAAACACCACCCCCAGCAAGACCCCCTACACTGCCGGAACACCACTGCTCTGCCCTAAACCCTGAAACACTAGCCCCAGCATGACCCCCTACACTGCCCGAACACCACTGCACTGCCCTAAACCCTGAAACACCACCCCCAGCACGACCCCCTACACTGCCCGAACACCACTGCACTGCCCTAAACCCTGAAACACCAGCCCCAGCATGACCCCCTACACTGCCCGAACACCACTGCACTGCCCTAAACCCTGAAACACCAGCCCCAGCACCACCACCTACACTGCCCGAACACCACTGCACTGCCCTAAACCCTGAAACACCAGCCCCAGCACAACCCCCTACACTGCCCGAACACCACTGCACTGCCCTAAACCCTGAAACACCAGCCCCAGCATGACCCACTACCATGCCCGAACACCACTGTCCTGCCCTAAACCCTGAAACACCAGCCCCAGCATGACCCCCGACACTGCCCGAACACCACTGCACTGCCCTAAACCCTGAAACACCACCCCCTGCACGACCCCCTACACTGCCCGAACACCACTGCACTGCCCTAAACCCTGAAACACCACCCCTGCACCACCCCTACACTGCCCGAACACCACTGCACTGCCCTAAACCCTGAAACACCACCCCCTGCACCGCCCCTACACTGCCCGAACACCACCTCACTGCCCAAAACCCTGAAACACCACCCCCAGCACGACCCCCTTTACTGCCGAACACCACTGCACTGCGCCAAACCCTGAAACACCACCCCCAGCACGACCCCCTACACTGCCCGAACACCACTGCCCTAAACCCTGAAACACCACCCCCTGCATGACCCCCTACACTGCCCGAACACCACTGCACTGCCCTAAACCCTGAAACACCACCCCTGCACGACCCCCTACACTGCCCGAACACCACTGCACTGCCCTAAACCCTAAAACACCACCCCCAGCACGACCCCCTACACTGCCCGAACACCACTGCACTGCCCTAAACCCTAAAACACCACCCCCAGCACGACCCCCTACACTGCCTGAACACGACTGCACTGCCCTAAACCCTCAAACACTGCCCCCAGCACGACCCCCTACACTACCCAAACACCACTGCACTAACCTAAATCCGAAAACACAACCCCCAGCACGACCCCCTACACTACCCAAACACCACTGCACTACCCTAAAACATGACCCCCTCCACTACACAAACACCACTGCACTACCCTAAACCCTAAAACACTACCCCCAGCATGACCCCCTACACTACACAAGCACCACTGCACTACCCTAAACACTAAAACACTACCCCCAGCATGACACCCTACACTGCCCGAACACCACTGCACTGCCCTAAACCCTGAAACACCAGCCCCTGCATGACCCCCTACACTGCCCGAACACCACTGCACTGCCCTAATCCCTGAAACACCACCCCTAGTACAACCCCCTACACTGCCCGAACACCACTGCACTGCCCTAAACCCTGAAACAGCACCCCCTTCACGACCCCCTACACTGCCCGAACACCACTGCACTGCCCTAAACCCTGAAACACCACCCCCAGCACGACCCCCTACACTGCCCGAACACCACTGCATTGCCCTAAACCCTGAAACATCACCCCCAGCAAGACCCCCTACACTGCCCGAACACCACTGCCCTAAACCCTGAAACACCACCCCCAGCACGACCCCCTACACTGCCCGAACACCACTGCACTGCCCTAAACCCTGAAACACCACCCCCAGCACGACCCCCTACACTGCCCAAACACCACTGCTCTGCCCAAAACCCTGAAACACCAGCCCCAGCACGACCCCCTACACTGCCCGAACACCACTGCACTGCACTAAACCTTGAAACACCAGCCCCAGCATGACCCCCTACACTGCCCGCACAACACTGCACTACCCTAAACCCTGAAACACCACCCCCAGCACGACCCCCTACACTGCCCAAGCAGCACTGCACTGCTCTAAACCCTGAAACACCGGCCACAGCACGACCCCCTACACTGCCTGAACACCACTGCACTGCCCTAAACCATGAAACACCAGCCACAGCACGACCGCCTACAATGCCCGAACACAACTGCACTGCCCTAAACCCTGAAACACCAGCCCCAGCACAACCCCCTACACTGCCCGAACACCACTGCACTGCCCTAAACTGTGAAACACCAGCCTCAGCACGACCCCCTACACTGCCTGAACACCACTGCACTGCCCTAAACCCTGAAACACCACCCCCAGCACGACCCTCTACACTGCCCGAACACTACTGCACTGCCCTAAACTCTGAAACACCACCCCCTGCACGACCCCCTACACTGCCCGAACACTACTGCACTGCCCTAAACCCTGAAACACCATCCCCAGCACGACCCCCTACACTGCACGTACACCAGTGCACTGCCATAAACCCTGAAACACTACCCCCAGCAAGACCCTCCTCACTGCCCGAACACCACTGCACTGCCCTAAACCCTGAAACATCACCCCCAGCAAGACCCCCTACACTGCCCGAACACCACTGCCCTAAACCCTGAAACACCACCCCCAGCAAGACCCCCTACACTGCCCGAACACCACTGCACTGCCCTAAACCCTGAAACACCACCCCCAGCACGACCCCCTACACTGCCCGAACACCACTGCACTGCCCTAAACCCTGAAACACCATGCCCTGCACGATCCCCTACACTGCCCGAACACTACTGCACTGCCCTAAACCCTGAAACACCACCCCCAGCACGACCCCCTACACTGCACGAATACCACTGCACTGCCCTAAACCCTGAAACACTACCCCCAGCAAGACCCCCTACACTGCCCGAACACCACTGCACTGCCCTAAACACTGAAACATCACCCCCAGCAAGACCCCTTACACTTCCCGAACACCACTGCCCTAAACCCTGAAACACCACCCCCAGTAAGACCCCCTACACTGCCCGAACACCACTGCACTGCCCTAAACCCTGAAACACCACCCCCAGCACGACCCCCTACACTGCCCGAACACCACTGCTCTGCCCAAAACCCTGAAACACCAGCCCCAGCACGAACCCTACACTGCCCGAACACCACTGCACTGCCCTAAACCCTGAAACACCAGCCCCAGCACGACCCCCTACACTGCCCGAACACCACTGCACTGCCCTAAACCCTGAAACACCACCCCCAGCACGACCCCTACACTGTCCGAACACCACTGCACTGCCCTAAACCCTGAAACACCACCCCCACCACGACCCCTACACTGTCCGAACACCACTGCACTGCCCTAAACCCTGAAACACCAGCCCCTGCAAGACCCCCTACACTGCACGAACACCACTGCACTGCCCTAAACCCTGAAACACCACCCCCTGCACGACCCCCTACACTGCCGGAACACCACTGCACTGCCCTAAACCCTGAAACACCACCCCCAGCACGACCCCCTACACTGCCCGAACACCACTGCACTAAACCCTGAAACACCACCCCCAGCAAGACCACCTACACTGGCCGAACACTGATGCACTGCCCTAAACCCTGAAACACCACCCCTGCACAACCCCTACACTGCCCAAACACCACTGCACTGCCCTAAACCCTGAAACACCAGCCCCTGCAAGACCCCTACACTGCCCGAACACCAATGCACTGCCCTAAACCCTGAAACACCACCCCCTGCACGACCCCCTACACTGCCCAAACACCACTGCACTGCCCTAAACCCTGAAACACCACCCCCTGCACAACCCCTACACTGCCCGAACACCACTGCACTGCCCTAATCCCTGAAACACCACCCCTCAGCACGACACCCTACACTGCCCGAACACCACTGCACTGCCCTAAACCCTGAAACACCACCCCTAGCACAACCCCCTACACTGCCCAAACACCACTGCACTGCCCTAAACCCTGAAACACCACCCCCTGCACGATCCCCTACACTGCCGGAACACCACTGCACTGCCCTAAACCCTGAAACACCACCCCCAGCACGACCCCCTACACTGCCCGAACACCACTGCACTGCCCTAAACCCTGAAACATCACCCCCAGCAAGACCCCCTACACTGCCTGAACACCACTGCCCTAAACCCTGAAACACCACCCCCAGCAAGACCCCCTACACTGCCGGAACACCACTGCTCTGCCCTAAACCCTCAAACACTAGCCCCAGCATGACCCCCTACACTGCCCGAACACCACTGCACTGCCCTAAACCCTGAAACACCACCCCCAGCATGACCCCCTACACTGCCCGAACACCACTGCACTGCCCTAGACTCTGAAACACCAGCCCCAGCAAGACCCCTACACTGCCCGAACACCACTGCACTGCCCTAAACCCTGAAACACCAGCCCCAGCATGACCCCCTACACTGCCCGAACACCACTGCACTGCCCTAAACCCTGAAACACCAGCCCCAGCACCACCACCTACACTGCCCGAACACCACTGCACTGCCCTAAACCCTGAAACACCAGCCCCAGCACAACCCCCTACACTGCCCGAACACCACTGCACTGCCCTAAACCCTGAAACACCAGCCCCAGCACGACCCACTACCATGCCCGAACACCACTGTACTGCCCTAAACCCTGAAACACCAGCCCCAGCATGACCCCCTACACTGCCCGAACACCACTGCACTGCCCTAAACCCTGAAACACCACCCCCTGCACGACCCCCTACACTGCCCGAACACCACTGCACTGCCCTAAACCCTGAAACACCACCCCTGCACCACCCCTACACTGCCCGAACACCACTGCACTGCCCTAAACCCTGAAACACCACCCCCTGCACCGCCCCCTACACTGCCCGAACACCACCTCACTGCCCAAA
Organism: Calotriton arnoldi; assembly: GCA_963921515.1. NCBI lineage: Eukaryota > Metazoa > Chordata > Amphibia > Caudata > Salamandridae > Calotriton > Calotriton arnoldi. The sequence continues at coordinate 7,436 of CAWUFW010017599.1, forward strand.
ACCCTGAAACACCACCCCCAGCACGACCCCCTTTACTGCCGAACACCACTGCACTGCGCCAAACCCTGAAACACCACCCCCAGCACGACCCCCTACACTGCCCGAACACCACTGCCCTAAACCCTGAAACACCACCCCTGCATGACCCCCTACACTGCCCGAACACCACTGCACTGCCCTAAACCCTGAAACACCACCCCCTGCACGACCCCCTACACTGCCCGAACACCACTGCACTGCCCTAAACCCTGAAACACCACCCCCAGCACGACCCCCTACACTGCCCGAACACCACTGCACTGCCCTAAACCCTAAAACACCACCCCCAGCACGACCCCCTACTCTGCCTGAACACGACTGCACTGCCCTAAACCCTCAAACACTGCCCCCAGCACGACCCCCTACACTACCCGAACACCACTGCACTGCCCTAAACCCTAAAACACTCCCCCCAGCACGACCCCCTACACTACCCGAATACCACTGCACTGCCCTAAACCCTTAAACACTCCCCCAGCACGACCCCCTAAACTACCCAAACACCACTGCACTGCCCTAAACCATAAAACACTACCCCCCGCATGACCCCCTACACTACCCAAACACCAATGCACTACCCTAATCCCTAAAACACTACCCCCCGCACAACCCCCTACACTACCCAAAGACCACTGCACTACCCTAAACCCTAAAACACTACCCCCTGCACGACTCCCTACACTACCCAAAGTCCATTGCACTACCCTAAACCCTAAAACACGACCTCCTACACTACACAAACACCACTGCACTACCCTAAACCCTAAAACACTACCCCCTACACTACACAAACACCACTGCACTTCAGTAAGCACAACAGAGTTGCGTTGCAGAGAGGTGAAAAAAGGTGCGTGGCCTCGGAACGCCTCTCTGCAACTCAGCTCTGTGGCCCTAACTGTAGGTACCTGGGGGGCTAGTTGGGCCCCAGGGACCCTCAGGATTCAAGGGGACTTAATCCCGCAACTTAAAACGCGCCACGGGCGCGTTTGCACACATGTCACCTCAGGCCCCCCCTCCCTTCACCACTGTGCAAGCGCTCCCAGTAGCGCGTTTTAAGATGTAGTTTTAATCCCCCTGCCCTATTATGTACTAGGGACTTGCAGAGGAGGTCATGTTAATCACAGGGGTACCCCAACGCATAGTGTTCCCTAGTGTATGTAGGTGTTTTCACTGTATTCTTAGTGTCTTTTAGCATAGCACTGGCTCTGGTTAGTCAGAGTCATTTTCCACCAGTACCCGTCTGAAAAAGTTGTGGGCACAGGATGATTTTGCAAGAAGGCCTCTTTCTGCTCCTCTGTTGATTCTTTCTGCACATGTCTTGCTTCTTCCTGCACTTTTCTTCGTCTTTGTGGACTTCTGTTGCTTCTTTCTGCATTTCTTTTGCTTCTTTCTGTGCGTTTTTTCTTCTTTCTTCTCATGTCTTACCTCTGTAGGCATAGTTAGAAACTAGCATTTAAAAAACCTTTGAAATTCACTTAAAAAATCATAGGTTTCAGGCACGTTATAGTTAGAAATTAGCATTTAAAAAACCTTTGAAATGTCATCAGTGATGTCATCAGTGATGTCACTGACCATGTCATGAGTGATGTAATATGTGACGTCATCAGCAGTGCATTGCGGGGGCGCGAGTTATAGTTAGCTGAACTAACTATAACGGGGGAATTTCTATGGTTTTGTACGAGTGAAATGTCCAACTAACTATAACTGTCCCTAAAACCTATGGTTTTTTCAGTGAATTTCAAAGGTTTTTTAAATGCTAATTTCTAACTATAACGTGTCTGAAACCTATGGTTTTTTCAGTGAATATAAATATACTTTACATATTAAATTATATATATTGTTAGAAATGGGAATCTCTAGTTGGCAGAGGTAGGTACCTTTGTCCAAATAGGGGCCCTTGCTTCTAGTCAGGGTAAGGTGGATACACTTCTAAAATAAGCCCTGCTCACCCCCTTGGTAGCTTGGCATGAGCAGACAGGCTTAACTCAGAGGCAGTGTGTAAAGCATTTGTGAACACATACAGTAATACAGAGAAAACACTACAAATGGACACCACACCAGTTTCGAAAAATAAGTAATCTTTATCTAAACCAAAACAAGACCAAACTACAAAAATCCACAATACAGTTATCAAGAAATTCTCAAAAATAGGTTATTCACTCAATTAAAGTTTGTAGCAACAAATAACTCCACTTGGAGTTATTACAACGTCGTGACAGTTAAAAATCCCAAAGAACGGCACCGACCGCGAAGTGTGCGGTGTCGGGCGCGGAGTCAAGCAAACCCCCAAAGAACAGTACCTTGGAATTGATGAAAGCAAAGACTGTGCATAGCGTCGGGGAGGTGATGCTTCATTGGCGCCAGGCAGCGTCGGTTCCTTATGACCCCCGGGGAGGTGAAGCCTTGGTTCCTTACTGCGGTGCAGGGGAGGTGAGACGTCGGTTCCTTACTGTTTCGTGGAGGTGACGACACGGTGGCGGCAAGGCAGCGGTTCCTTATGACGGTGTGGTTTCGATGGATTCAGGAGTCACCCACGTCAAGTATCGGCTCCGCGATGATGAAGCACTCGCGTCGGTGAAGTCGGGGCTGCGGTGCGAGTCGGGACGATGCGTCATGGACGTCACGAGCGGTGTCCTCGGCTCCGGTGCAGGCAGCGGCCTCGTTGACGGCTTTTGAGTCGATGCGGCACGGCGTCAGCAGGCATCGGGCCTACGGTGCAAGTTGGGGCGGTGCGTCGCGCTCTTCACGAGTGGTGCCCACGGCTTTGGTGCAGGTTCCAGCATCGCTCGCCGGCGTCGGTGTTGCAATTTACTTCTGTGGCAGCTAAAACAGCAGTTCCAGATGCAGGGAGACAGAATAAATGAAGTCTTTGTGTACCTTAGACTTCAGAACAGGAGGCAAGCTCAATTTCAAGCCCTTGGAGATCTTTTCCTCAAGCAGGGACAAAGCAAACAGCAAAGTCCTTTTCTCCTTTCCTTGGCATTAAGTAGCCACTGCAGGCCAACCCCAGACAGCAAACAGCACAGGGGCAGTGTTCCTCCTCAGCTTCTCTTTTTATACACAAAGATCCTTTGTTCTCTGAAGGCAGAGTGTCTGTACCCAGCCAAAACCAGTTCTGACTTCACTGGTGCAGCGTCCTGGCAGGAGGTGGAGACAGCATTGTTGAAGGCAGACCAGGCCCATGCAGGTGAAAGGAAATCCCCTCCCCCTACTCTAAATGCAGCCCAGGTCTATTCAGCCCAGCCCTGACTCATCAGACTTCTGGAGCCACTGCCCCTCTCCAGCCCCTGTCATCCAAAAGCCAGACATGCAATACACAAACCTAGCAGAGGCACACTGGACGGTTAAGCAAGAAAATACCTACTTTCTAAAAGTGGAATTTTCAAACACAGAATGTAAGAATTACCCTCACTAAAAGATGCATTTTAACATTCTGAGTTCAGGCATACTAAACTTTATTTTCCTACCTTGTTCCCAGGGGTAGTTATGTTTATAAGATGTTATAAACAAACTCCCCATTCTGTCCTATGGGAACAGGTAGCCTTGCAATAGTGAAAAACGAAATTGGCAGTAATTCTCTATCAGGACATGCCACACACACCAGGGCATGTCCTACCTTTCACATGCACTGCACCCTGACCACAGGGGCACCTTGGGCCTACCTTAGGGGTGACTGACATGTAAGAAAAAGGAAGGTGAGGGCCTGGCAAGTGGGTGCACTTGCCAAGTCAACATGGCAATACTAGACTGCACACAGGCTCTGCAATGGCAGAACAGAGTTACATTTTACAGGCTGCTTCTGTGGGTGGCACAATCAGTGCTGCGGCCTACTAGCAGCATTTGAATTACAGGCCCTGGGCACACACAGTGCACTGTACTAGGGTCTGACTAGTAAATCAAATATGCCAATCATGGAATCACTAATCCATAACAACAATTTACAAAGGGAGCAGTTGCACTTTGGCACTGAACAGCAGTGGCAAAGTGCCCAAAGCATCTAGACCAGCAAAACGGAGTCCAACACACAGCAAAAACACAGGAGCAAAAGCAAAAATTGCAGGGGAGACCCACACCAATGGTGCCAGGTCTAACACGTGTCCCCTCCAGCTGAAATGTGGGGAGAACTACCCACCCTCTTGGGAGATCTCTTCACTAAGGCGGAAAGATCTGGACAGACCATCAGCATTGGCGTGTTCTGTACCAGGGCGGTGTTCCACTGTGAAGTCCATCCCCTCTAGGGAAATGGACCACCTCAACAACTTTGGGTTCTCACCCCTCATCTGCATCAGCCATCTGAGGGGCCTGTGATCTGTCTAAACCCAGAAGTGAGTCCCAAACAAGTAGGGCCTCAGCTTCTTCAGGGCCCAGACCACAGCAAGTGCCTCACGCTCAATCTCACGCCACCTCTGTTCCTGTGGAAGTAACCTCCTACTAATGAAGGCTACAGGTTGGTCTAGGCCCTTCTCATTTAGCTCTGGGAGCACAGCCCCTCACACCATGCTCTGAAGCATCTGTCTGCACAATGAATCTCCTTGAAAAGTTGGGCGCCTGAAGCACGGGCGCCGTGCACATGGCAGATTTCAGGGCATCAAAAGCCTTCTGGCAGGCGTCAGTCCAGTTCACCTTCTTGGGCTGCTTCCTGGAAGTCAGCACTGTCAAGGGGGCAACAATGGTGCCATACCCCTTGACAAATCTCCTGTAATACCCTGTGAGTCCTAAAAAGGCTCTCACCTCTGTCTGGGTCTTGGGGGGTTCCCAAGCCAGAATGGTATAAATCTTTGGCTGTAGGGGCGCCACCTGGCCGCTCCCCACCTGGTGTCCCAAGTACACCACAGAACCCTGCCCGATCTGGCACTTACTCACCTTGATCGTGAGGCCTGCCCATTGCAGAGCCTTCAACACTTCCCAGAGGTGGTGCAGATGTTTCTCCCAAGCGGCACTGAACACTGCAATGTCATCCAGGTAGGTGGCACTGAAATCCTCCAGCCCAGCCAACACCTGGTTGACCAACCTCTGAAAGGTGACAGGGGCATTATTCAACCCAAAGGGCATCATCCGGAATTGGTAGTGCCCCTCTAGTGTTGAGAATGCTGACCTCTCCTTTGCCCCATCAGTTAAGGCAATCTGCCAGTACCCAGACGTTAAGTTAAACGTACTGAGGTACCGGGCAGCTCCCAACTGATCGATGAGCTCATCAGCTCTGGGGATGGGGTACGCGTCAGTCCTGGTGACCGAATTGAGCCCTCAGTAGTCCACACAGAACCGAAGTTCTGGTGTGGCACCGGGTGTGGCAGCTTTTGGGACCAAGACCACTGGGCTGGCCCAAGGGCTGTCTGAGGGCTCAATCACCCTTAGCGCTAACATCCTGGAGACCTCCTCCTTGATGCAAGCCTTGATCCTGTCAGTCACTCTGTAAATTTTGTGCTTTACAGGAGAACTGTCCACAGTGTCAACATCATGGACACACCAATGAGTGACACCAGGGGTCAGGGAGAACAGAGCAGCAAACTGGCCCAACAGTTGGCGACAGTCACTCTGCTGTTCAGGAGTCAGGGCGGGGGAGAGTGATACACTGTCTACTGACCCATCGTGCTCCTTTGCAGATAGGAGGTCAGGAAGAGGCTCAGTTTCCTCCTCCATTCCTGCATCTGCTGCTAGGAGCATGCCCACTTCGTACCTCTCCAAGTGGGGCTTCAGGTGGTTCACATGCAGGACCCGCAAAGGGTTCCTAGGAGACTGCAAGTCCACCAAGTAGGTGACTTTACTCTTGCACTCCACCACCTCAAATGGTCCAGTCCACTTATCCTGGAGTGCACAAGGCTCCACTGAGGCCATGACCCAAACTTTTTGTCCAGGCTGAAACTCGATCAGAGTGGCATTCTGATCATACCACCATTTCATCTCCTTCTGGCTGGCTTCCAGATTCACCTGAGTGAGTTGTCTGAAGCGCTTAGTCTGGTTCCTGAAGGCCGGCATGTAGCTATATACATCCTGGGAAGGTTTACTGGGAGCTTTCTCCCAGCCTTCTTTGACCAGACTCAGAGGTCCTCTTACAGGGTGGCCATACAGGAGCTCAAAGGGACTGAACCCTAAGGACTTCTGTGTTACCTCTCTGTAAGCAGACAAAGGGCATGGTAAGAGGACGGCCCACTTACGCCTCATGGGTTCACCAAGACCCATAATCATGCCCTTCAGGGTCCAGTTGAATCTCTCAACTGGCCCATTACCTTGGGGGTGGTAAGGAGTGGTGAACTTGACTGTAACACCGCACTCCTGCCACAGGGACTTCATATACTTAGATATGAAGTTGGCACCACGGTCGGACACCACCTATCTGGGGAACCCCACATGGGAGAAAATCCCCATCAACGCACGCTCACCATGGGGGCCCTCACAGTCCGGAGAGGGATGGCTTCCGGGTACCGGGTGGCAAGGTCCACCAAGACCAGGATGAGCCTGTTGCCCATGGCTGTCTTGGGATCCAAAGGCCCCACAATGTCAATACCCACCCTCTCAAAGGAGGAGCTGACCACAAGGAAAGGTTGGAGAGAAACCTTGTACTTCCCCCCACTCTTACCACTTGCCTGGCAAGTCTGGCAAGACCTACAATGAGTATCAGAACTCTTACGCATTTGGGGCCAGTAAAAGTGGGTGACAAGCCTTTCAAAGGTCTTGTCTTGCCCCAAATGTCCTGCCAAAGGCACATCATGAGCCAGACCCAGTAGGAAGGCTCTGAAGTGCTGGGGTACCACCAGCACACAGGCTGACCCAGGCTCAGCAACCTTAGGCTCGCTATACAGGAGACCATTCTCCCAGTATATCCAATGTGATCCAGACTGATCACCTGCTGCCTGGTTTGCAGCCTGTTGCTGCAAACCAACAAGAGGAGGGCACTTCTGCTGCTCCTGGCAGAATTCCTCCCTGGAGGGGCCTCCTTCCTGCTGCCAATAGGTCAGCTCAGGCAGGTCCCCCAGTTCAGCCACTTGTTCCCCTGTAGGCTCCAGGGCATCCCGCTCAAGGTTTGCCTCCTCCTGGACCGTGGGAACTTCGGGGGCCGGTTTCCCATGCCCCCTGCCTCTTCTCTTTCTGGCAGGCACCTGGGCCACTCTTTCAGGCTCCAGGTCCTCTTGAATACCCTTACCGGCTGCCATTGACCGAGTGGTCACACACACCAACTCAGGCAGACCCAACATCTCTAAATGAGACCTCCGCTCCACCTTCGCCCAAGGGGAGCTATCCAAATCGTTGCCTAGCAGACAGTCAACAGGCATGGCTGGCCTCACAGCTACTTTCAAGGTACCTGAGACCCCACCACTCAAAGGGAGCCTGTGCCACTTTGCAGAGGCACTCTGAATTGTTAGCGGCAACTACTGGGTAGAATGCGTTGGGGACCACCTGCTCTTCAGACACCAGCCGACAAATGACAGCTGTCACACTGGCTCCGGTGTCTCTCAGAGCCTCCACACTATGGCCATTGATGGTCACCCACTGCCTGTACTTTTTAGTGTTATCAGACAGATGAGCTCTTTGGACAATCTCACTGTCTCTTAAAGAGACCAGGGACATCTCTGTGGGACCCCACCCCTCTGGGGCACCCGACTCCTCCCCCAAGGCTACACTAGCCTTTTCCCGGGGCGGTGCACCAGTGGGTGCGGTGGTAACCTTTTTGGGACACCTAGGATCCCCTTGGAAGTGGCCCACCTGACCACAATCAAAACATGCCTTGGGACCCCTATGAACAGGCTTACCTGTTGGGATCCATGGCTTCTTCTCAGTGGGAGGCTGGGAACCCTTACCTTGGTTCCCTTGGGGATTACTTTGGGGCCCTTTTTGGAACTCCTTCTGTTTACCCTTGTCCCCCCCACTCTTCTGCTGGGGACCCTGCCCACCTTTGGCGGAGTCTCCCACATGACCTTTTTGGACCCTGGTGCTGACCCAGCGGTCCGCCTCCACAGCAAGCTTCCTGGGGTCAGTCAGCTTACTGTCAATCAGGTGCTGACGTAGCTCTGGAAAACAATTATCTGACAAATGCTCCCATGCAACCAAATCATAGAGCCCCTGCAAATCATTCACCTTGCTACCCTTCACCCAACCATCCAGTGCTCTGCAAAAATAGGACTCATACTCCACCCAGGTACTTGACTTCAGCTTCTTGCAGTTTCTAAATTTCTGCCTATACAGCTCTGGGGTCAACCCATACCTGGCTATCAAGGCCTCCTTAATTGGGGCATAGAACATCTGATCCTCAGTGGGCAAAGCTAGCAATGTCTCTCTTCCTTCACTGACAAAGGGGACCCACAACCCTGCTCCCCAATCATTCTCAGGGACCCGGTGGGGCCTCATTGCTACCTCATAGGCCTTAAACCACTGACCAATGTCATGAAATCCTTAATAACATCTTTGGGAATGTATACCTTTCCTTCTCCAGGCACTGATGATGCGCTGCCACCAGAGGGATTGATCTCTAAACTTTTTGCTTTCAGATCCAACTCACTCAACCCTCTCTCATGCTCTAAAAGCATCTTTTTCTCCTGCATGGCAATTTCTTGCTCTCAAATTCCACTTTCTTACTCTCCATTTCACACTCCTTCCCCAGCCTGAGCTTTGCAAGCTCTATCTCATGCACTCTGCTTCTCTCCCTGTCCTCCAACTCATCTGGAGACAGACCCTTTGAAGATACACTGCTGCCCACCCTGGAAGGCAACTTCCCCCCAGTCAGGCCCAATAGACCCTCCTGCTGCCCATCTAAATTCTGTCCCTCCACCATAGGCTCTTCGGTATTCTCACTGACATTCCTTGATTCCAACCAGGCCCTCAGCGCCCTTTGGTATTCCTCCTTTCTGGTGAGGCCTCTCACAGAGATTTTACATTTTTTGCAGACAGCTTTGAGTTGTGGCACAGTGTAGGTATTTACCCTTTCCTCTTCAAATTCAATATCCACAGATGCAGGTGATGCTGGTTTACTCATGGTGAAAATTGGCAGTTCTCAAGATGCAAAGAATTCCCAGGAAAAACTCTACCAAATGTATGTGGTTGAGTAATGGTCAGCATTATACTAGTAGTGTACACGAATCACTGTATGTAATACACAAATGCAAGTCCACATCCTCACCGCTGACCACCAGTGTTAGAAATGGGGGTCTCTACTTGGCAGAGGTAGGTACCTTTGCCCAAATAGGGGCTCTTGCTTCTAGTCAGGGTAAGGGGGATACACTTCTAAAATAACCCCTGCTCACCCCCTTGGTAGCTTGGCACGAGCAGACAGGCTTATCTCAGAGGCAGTGTGTAAAGCATTTGTGAACACATACAGTAATACAGTGAAAACACTACAAATGGACACCACACCATTTTAGAAAAATAATAATCTTTATCTAAACCAAAACAAGACCAAACGACAAAAATCCACAATACAGTTATAAAGATATCCTCAAAAATAGGTTATTCACTCAATTAAAGTTTGTAGCAACAAATAACTCCACTTGGAGTTATTACGAAGTCATGACAGTTAAAACTCCCAAAGAACGGCGCCGACTGCGAAGTGCGCAGCGTCGGGCGCAGAGTCAAGCAGACCCCCAAAGAACAGCACCTTGTAATTGATGAAAGCAAAGATGGTGCACGGCGTCAGGGAGGTGATGCTTAGTTGGCGCTGGGCGGCATCTGTTCCTTACGACCCCAGGGGAGGTGAAGCCTCTGTTCCTTACTGCGGTGCAGAGGAGGTGAGACGTCGGTTCCTTACTGTGTCGGGGAGGTGACGTCACGGTGGCGGTGAGGCGGCGGTTCCTTACGACGGTGCGGGGTCGATGGATTCAGGAGCCACCCACGTTGAGTATCAGCTCCGAGTTGATGAAGCACCAGCGTCCGTGAAGTCTGGGCTGCGGTGCGAGTCAGGATGATGCGTCGTGGACGTCACGAGCTGTGCCCTCCAGTGCAGGCAGCGGCCTCTGTGACGGCTTCAGAGTCGATGCAGCACGGCGTCAGCAGGCGTCGGGCTTATGGTGCAAGTCAGGGTGGTGCATTGTGCTCTTTACGAGCGGTGCCCAGGGCTTCGGTGCAGGTTACGGCATTGCTAGCCAGCGTCGTTGTTGCAATTTCCTTCTGTGGCAGCTGAAACAGCAGTTCCAGATGCAGAGAGACAGAAGAAATGAAGTCTTTGTGTCCCCGAGACTTCAGAACAGGAGGCAAGCTCAATTTCAAGCCCTTGGAGATCTTTTCCTCAAGCAGGTGACAAAACAAACAGCAAAGTCCTTTTCTCCTTTCCTTGGCAGCAAGTGGCCACTGCAGGCCAACCCCAGACAGCAAACAGCACAGGGGCAGTGTTCCTCCTCAGCCTCTCCGGCTCTTCTCCTTGGCAAAGGTTCCTCTTGATTTGCAGAAGTGATCTAAAAGTCTGGGGTCTGGGCCCCTCTTTTTATATCACACACACACAGAGGGCCGGGAGGAGTTCAAGGACCTGTGTGGGCGCACTCCCCACTTAACTATGTCAACACACAACAAGCCCACGGGTCCGGGAAATGTGTCTAGAGAGGATGCGGACAAACATCAACCACGCTGCATGCGGGGCAGGGGGGTATCCCTTTTTAAGGACGGTTCCCCTCACACACCGTAGGTGTCATGCTTCATCGTAGGGGTGCCTCCTCGCGTCAAGACCTAGTCTCAGCGCGGGCTACAACCCCCTCTGTATGAGGGAGGAGCTCAGGGATGTTTTCATTTTCAGCACATGGGTTGTACTAAAAACCCTATGTGAGCGTAATGTGTGAAAACTATGTGCAGTGCAGTGCTAATGTGTGAGTGAAAGTGAATTTAAAACTGCCTGTGAGGTTAGCTAACAGCAGACTTTATTCGGTTACCAAGCGGCAGGATTAAAGCAATGAGCTGGGTGGTGGAGCTAACCGACATTGAAGGTAGCTACATATACAGGATCAACATGTTTCAGCCAAACGACCTAACCATGTGTCACGGCTTTCATCAGGATCAGTAAGTGAACAGCTACTGCAACGAAAATGTGTAAAGTCCACAGTGAAAATATATTAGGTTCCTCGGTATACTATACTAAACCAGAGTGTTCTATGTCCAGTAGACCTCACCGATGGGACCTGAAAGAAAAAAGAAAGCAGTGCAGGGGCATGGTTTTGAGCCGCATACAAACAGACAAACATGGAGCAAACTATGCTCAACAAAATAATGTCGCTTTTAATTAAAAAAGGTGACAAAAGAAGAGGCACTTACCAAATTATGGTAAAATTGTTACCACTTCTGACCGGGGCTAATTTTAGCCATAGGTACACGCGCCAGCCAACCTGAGAGAGAAGGGTGGTAGCGTCAAATTAAAGAGAGGCAATGAGAGAGATTATGTGTAAGTCAGTACTTACACAAGAGAGGGGGGAGGGAGGAGGGGGCGGTGGGAGGGGGCAGTGTTTGTAACACCTGAACTGGTATATATCATAGGGAATAATGGGAATAGGTAGGTAGAACACTGCGAGCCCGGGGCCCTGGGGGTGCCCAGATGGCTATCCAGGGGTGACCCAACCAATTTCCTGCCTGGCCAGGGGATCGATACCACCAATCGTTATAAATAAATCCTGAACAGCTGCTCAATGAGGCAACAAACCCCGCATCTCTGAGACTAAAAAGCGCTACTGTCTCGATTAATCGAAACGCCCATGGAACACACACCCATATGGAGTGGTGTTTGAGGAGTAATGAGCCAGCCCGTGAGGGCAGATGGGAAATAGCAAAGGCTCAAATGCGTCAGTAAGTGTACCCGGGACAGGACTGATCGTGGGCCACCTGATCTAACAAAGTGAAATGGAAAACACACGGCTAACGAGCCGTACGAGGAAGATGACTTACTTGGAAGGGAGAGCGTTGTCTCCAAAGGCGAGTGTCCGTCCGGCAGGTACGAAGAAGAGCCGCGGGTGCCGTGTTAAATCCATCACGTATCCGGAAGTGGATCAAGAGGATCATGGAACCAGTAGTTCAGGCCCCGCAGACTCTGGGAAATGTAGTTCCCGCAATTGACGGAATAATGTGTACAGCGTAAAAGCTGGCGGGAGTGATATTACTGTTAGGAAAGTTGTCGGAAACAAAGGAGAAAACAGAGTCCGGTGTACGCTGGGAACAGTGGTTCTCACAGCGAACAGAACGATGTGGACTCCATTAATATCACAAGAAGGTCGCCCTATTAATGTGATAAAGCAGTGAGCAATGCTAAAAGCGCATGAGCTGGTCTAAGGATGCCGGATCTGAGAAATCAGAATCCGACGTCAAAAAAGGCGCGACACCATAATCATGGTAGCAAAAAGAGGTTTCTGTAGTGTAAGTTGGCCTTTGTTAGGAATCTGCCAGTTCTTCAGAACAGATTTTTTCACCATATTAGAAAGGGTACTAAAAGTGTTGACGCATACTAGTCGTGAACGAGTATGGGACCTGATGCATCACACTAAGTGCTAGGCCACTTTTTTGTTACCCTGTCACATGACCTCCCTTTAAATGCCCCGCCATTGATGGGTGCTGCACCACGTGTCATGATCACTGACATGCGGTTACTCTTGCACGGGTTTTGGCCAAGCTGCTTGGCCCCCGTTGTTCTACCAACCATCGGTGTCTAACCGCCTTGTGTAACCGCCCAGCCCCTGCTACCATGATTATGGTGTTGCGCCTTTTTTGACGTCGGATTCTGATTTCTCAGATCCGGCATCCTTAGACCAGCTCATGTGCTTTTAGCATTGCTCACTGCTTTATCACATTAATAGGGTGACCTTCTTGTGATATTAATGGAGTCCACATCGTTCTGTTCGCTGTGAGAACCACTGTTCCCAGCGTACACCAGACGCTGTTTTCTCCTTTGTTTCCGACAACTTTCCTAACAGTAATATCACTCCTGCCAGCTTTTACGCTGTACACATTATTCCGTCAGTTGCGGGAACTACATTTCCCAGAGTCTGCGGGCCTGAACTACTGGTTCCATGATCCTCTTGATCCACTTCCGGATACATGATGGATTTAACACTGCGCCCGCGGCTCTTCTTCATACCTGCCAGACGGACACTCGCCTTTGGAGACAATGCTCTCCCTTCCAAGTAAGTCATCTTCCTCGTACGGCTCGTTAGCCGTCTGTTTTCCATTTCACTTTGTTAGATCAGGTGGCCCACGATCAGTCCTGTCCTGGGTACACTTACTGATGCATTTGAGCCTTTGCTATTTCCCGTCTGCCCTCATGGGCTGGCTCATTACTCCTCAAACACCACTCCATTCGGGTGTGTGTTCCATGGGCGTTTCGATTAATCGAGACAGTAGCGCTTTTTAGTCTCAGAGACGCGGGGTTTGTTGCCTCATTGAGCAGCTGTTCAGGATTTATTTATAACGATTGGTGGTATCGATCCCCTAGCCAGGCAGGAAATTGGTTCGGTCACCCCTGGATAGCCATCTGGGCACCCCCGGGGGCCCGGGCTTGCAGTGTTCTACCTACCTATTCCCATTATTCCCTACGATATATACCAGTTCAGGTGTTACAAACACTGCCCCCTCCCACCGCCCACCTCCACCCTACCCCCCTCTTGTGTAAGTACTGACTTACACGTAATCTCTCTCTTTGTCTCTCTTTAATTTGACGCTACCACCCTTCTCTCGCGTGTACCTATGGCTAAAATTAGCCCCGGTCAGAAGTGGTAACAATTTTACCATAATTTGGTAAGTGCGTCTTCTTTTGTCACCTTTTTGAATTAAAAGCGACATTATTTATTGAGCATAGTTTGCCCCATATCTGTCTGTTTGTATGTGGCTCAAAACCATGCCCATGCCCCTCCACTGCTTTCTTTTTTCTTTCAGGTCCCATCGGTGAGGTCTACTGGACATAGAACACTCTGGTTCAGTATAGTATACAGAGGAACCTAATATATTTTCACTGTGCACTTTACACATTTTCGTTGCAGTAGCTGTTCACTTACTGATCCTGATGAAAGCCGTGACACATGGTTAGGTCGTTTGGCTGAAACATGTTGATCCTGTATATGTAGCTACCTTCAATGTCGGTTAGCTCCACCACCCAGCTCATTGCTTTTTAATCCTGCCGGTTGGTAGCCGAATAAAGTCTGCTGTTAGCAACCTCGCAGGTAGTTTTAAATTCACTTTCACTCACACATTAGCAGTGCACTGCACATAGTTTTCACACATTACGCTCACATAGGGTTTTTAGTAAAACCCATGTGCTGAAAATGAAAACATCCCTGAGCTCCTCCCTCATAGAGAGGGGATTGTAGTCCGCGCTGAGACTAGGTCTTGACGCGAGGAGGCACCCCTATGATTAAGCATGACACCTACGGTGTGTGAGGGGAACCGTCCTTAAAAAGGGATACCCCGCCCCTCCCCGCATGCAGCGTGGTTGATGTTTGTCCGCACCCCCTCTTTTTATACACAAAAATCCTTTGTTCTCTGACGGCAAAGAGTGTCTGTACCCAGTCAAAACCAGTTCTGTCTTGCTGAGAACGCCGTAACCACACCCCCCTTTCCTCTTCCGATGCCAGACGTGGGAAAGCAGGAGGAGACTCGCTAAGCCACGGAAGCCGCCGAAAATGCCGAGAACGCCGTGAAACGTTGTGGTCCGGGGGGAAAATGAGAAGAAACTCGCCAGTGTGACCCCGTGTAATCCCCGGGTAACAAGAGACAGGGGAGCTTAAGCTGGAGCAATCTCGGAGCAATACGGGATTTGCGGAAACACGCCTGCGGGAGCCCGGGAGAATAGGGCGACAGGGAGCTGAAGCTGGTGCAATACAGGAGCCGAGCTGAGGCAAGAAAATACACCAGCGCGAGCATGGAAAAACGGAGTAATTTAGGAGCGGAGTGCTTTTCTGCTGGTATCCATAACACTGCTTCACGGATGCGGAGGTGCCTATTTTTTTTTCTCAGCATTGCTATCAACATGTTACCATCAGTCAGGCTCAATATTCACTTGGAGTGGTTTATCAGCTAAATCTTTACACTCTACGAGCCTGGACAATTTCCAGGTGCGGTTTGCTGCAGGCATCCTTGCTCTGTGGAGTAACAGTTTTTCCCTTTAAAATTTAAAAAAAAAAAAAAAATTCTCTTATGTCACTGGGACCATCAGGTTTCTCTCCAAGAGAGGGTAAGTGCATGCATTTTTTTCCCTTATTGGTGTATGGGGGCTTCCTGCACCACTTGGCTGAGGGTCGCTGGGGGGGGTCCCTGGCATTAAGTTGGACTCTTTTTTGTTTTTTGGTTGGAGGTACCTGGTAACTCCAGTATGCAAAATCTCACCAAAGGCGCTAAAGGGACTGTAACAGCTCACGCTCTTGCTGACTCTCCAAGTCTGGGCCAATGGGTTAAGAAACAAGTAGGCCAGGCTGCTGCTCGAGCAAACCGCACGGCGACTCTTAGGAGGGACCTGGATCCGAATCCGAATTCGGAAACTACTGAGATGGCAAGCTCTGAGGCCGCCAAACAAGATCATCTTGAGAGTGTCTCTGTGGACCTTGATTCAAGTACCAGTACTAGCCCTTTTCCTACTGCCTCTCCCAGGGCAGGTACTTTAGACTTGATAAAGCCAAAGACAGTGACGCTGGCTGATCCACCTGGGGAAACTAGGGATCTCAAAAAGTATCCCTTATTCTTCAAAGCCAAGACAGGCTTGCCATCAGCAGTGCAGGAGGTGGCAGGGAACGGACTTTCGTCAGTGGATAATTCTTTGGTTTTAAGTAGAGATCTGGGTCTTAGGGATCCCACAGTGGACAGTCACTCTCCCCTTCCTTCTGCCTCCTTGCTTTTGCCTTCCTCTCGGGTGAGCTCGCCTGCACGATCTGAACGATCTGCTCCTAAGGAAGATGTCCCGACACCCCCAGTAGAGACTATAGGACACATGCATCAAGGTAGGCTTTTGCGATTCCTTAATTGCGATTATTAAGGAATCGCAATTAAGGAATCGCAAAAGCCTATGCATGTAGGAATCGCTATAAAAATAGCGATTCCTAAACATTCCTTAATTGCGACTCGCTAATTGCGAGTTGCAATTAAGGAATACCTCCCCATTAATTCCTATGGGCCTAGAGGCCCATAGGAATGAATGGGAAGACATTCTCAATTAGCGATTCGCAATTAGAGAATCGCAAATTGAGAATGCAATTTCAAGGGTGCCAGGGTGTCAAAATGACACCCTGTTGCACCCCTGAAATTGTGATGTGCACCCATGTTGCGCACACACATGCCCCAAGGGCATGTGTGTGTGTAACCTAAAACTTAAAAAAATGCATTTTAGAGCATTTTTCGAAGGTTTTGCAAATTACAGACAAGTTTGATTTGTCTGTAGTTTGCGGTCCCAAATAGCGAAATCGCTATTTGAAAGTGCTTCTAGCATTGCATTTAAGGAATCGCAAATTGCGATTCCTTAAATGCAATCGCAATTTAGGAATTCGCAATTAATTGCGAATTCTTAAATTGCGCATAGGAAACACTTTCATGCATCTCCAAAGGCCAATTTGCGATCGCAAACGGCCGATTTTTGCGATTCGCACCGTTTGCGATCGCAAAAACCTTTGATGCATGTGCCCCTATATCTTTGGATCCACAGGTCTTGCAGTCTGAAGCCAGGCCAGAATTAATTCAAGACAATCCCTCTCAAGATAATAGATCATTTTCCATGCAATGGGATGCTAAGAGCCTCCTTAACTTGATTCTGGAGGAGATTCGAGATCTGAAAGCCTCCCAATCTGCGGAAATTGCTGTCATCCATGCCTGTGTAACCAAAATAGAAGAAAATATGGCTCAGGTCCCGGCGCGTCTTTTTGAGGCAGAGACTAGGATTTCGCAATTGGAAGACCAGGTTTTGACTATGAACAATACAGTTGCTACCTTCCAGAGCCAGAAGTCAGCCTTGGAATATGAACTGGAAGAGTTAGAGAATCACTCTAGATGCTCCAATCTCCGCATTCTTGGAATACCAGAGGGCCTCGAGGGACAGCAGACCTTATCATGGGTGGATTCTTTCATCAAAAAGAATGTCCTTCCGGAGTTTAATGGAGACCTAACCATTAATCGAGCCCATCGGGTGCCAGCACATCTCCCCCCCCAACGCCAAATTCCCACGGACTATTCTGGTTAATTTTGGTGATTTCAGGGTTAGGGAACAAATATTAAGTAAGGCCATAAAACAGCGACAGTTCACCTCAACAGAAGTACTACTTTGTCGTATCTTCCCAGATGTCGGCTTCCGCAGCTAAAAGGCGGAAAGAATTTGTAAAAATGTTACATTTGTTTAAAGAACAGGGAGCGCAGGCAATGATTGCTCAACAGAGCAAGCTAAAAGTGTTAGTTAAAGGTAGATTTCATGTCTTTTGCAATGTTCCGGAAGCACAGGAATTACTGCAACAATTCTCGTTGGATAAATCCTAATGGTCTACAGATTATAACATGTTAATATAATGTTAAAGTGTTGATGTTATAAGTGACCATGTATTATGGATCTCTTTTCCTGCTGCTTTTTCTAATTCCAATTGCTAGCGCATATCTGTAGATAATTGCATATAGTTAGTTATCTTGTTTGAGCTCCTTATTTCTCATTTATAAAATAGTTTTTTGTTTTTTTTTGGAAGGGGGAAGGGAGATCGGTAGCACTAGGCACCAAGTCATAGTGCCAGTTAAGGGTGGGTGGGGTAGTGTGCCAGATGTGAGCAGGGACGGCGACCTGCTCATGGTGGCGTTGGGAGTTGGGTGGGGTCACAGGGTGGGAAAGGGAGCATGGGGAAAAAACGAAATCCATTTTTTAAATCCATATACATTCATTTTCATTCATTTATAGACTCTTATTTTTCTAAGATTTCAGACGGGGCCTTTGATCATCGTTGTAGCCTTTCAGCACATCTATATATATAGTATTAGGCTATTCAGATATTACCATGCCTGTTGTTAATGGATAAAAAGAGAACTTTGAAAAACGTTTCTTTCAATGTTAATGGACTTAACAATAAAAAGAAAATGCGGGCCATTGAGGCATGGATTAAGACGGAAAATCCAGCGGCCATTTTATTACAAGAGACCCATATACCAGCGGGGAAACTAGCAGATTTCTCAATGTTTAGGTCCTGGGCAGCTTATAGGGGTTTCTCTTCATCTTCGGCATCTCATAGCAGCACGGCGATTTTTCTCAGTAAAAAACTTCAGGCTGATATTGTCAATTCTTTAAATGATCAGAATGGAAGGTGGTGTTGGGCCACCTGTAACCTAGGGGGCAGACTTTTAACATTCGCCAGCATATATGCCCCTGTGGAAGATAACCCTATGCCATATGAGGAACTTTTTCAATCATTAATCCATGTACCTGGCGAATTGATCTTAGGGGGGGACTTCAATTTTTTAATGGACCCTAAAATCGACTCCTCCGCTTTGTCCAAAAAACAGTTAAAACCTAAAACATTAAGAGCTTTGCAAAATTATAGCTTGACTATGGATATTTTGGATCCCTGGAGGGCTGCATTTCCTACTAAGATTGCCTATACTTGCTCCTCAGGTAGATTTCGTACCTCATCACGCATTGATTTTTTTCTCATTTCCAGGAGATTGATTTTTAGCCAGCAGAAAATCCTACAGAATGGGTTTTCGGATCATGCAATGGTGATTCTTGAGTTAGAGCTATGTAAATACACCATGACCCCTAAAAGATGGATGTTAAATAGGCAATACTTATCAGATGAGAACTGGGTACTTTTTATTAAATTTGAGATTACAGAAGTCTTTGAGCGAAATTATGACTCAGCACCTCTGCATGTGGTCTGGGACTCGTTCAAGGCCTTTCTAAGGGGACTAGCCATCGGGAAGGATGCCGATAATCTTAGGAAAGCCAAGGAAGAAAAGCGAACATTAGAACAGAAAGTGCAAAGGTCCTTCGATACATTTCTCAGCAGTCCTTC
Organism: Calotriton arnoldi; assembly: GCA_963921515.1. NCBI lineage: Eukaryota > Metazoa > Chordata > Amphibia > Caudata > Salamandridae > Calotriton > Calotriton arnoldi. The sequence goes on from CAWUFW010017599.1 coordinate 26,389, forward strand.
AGCTTTTAACCAACGGCAGCTGGATCAGGCTAAGCAGGATCTTAGTGAAAAATATTATCTCAAAGGTGAATCTTTTTATCAGCACCACAGGCAAAAAATCTATGAAGAAAGTAACTATACCGGGAGGTTCCTAGCGTGCAGGCAAGAGAGCAGGTCGTAACTAATCAAATAACTGCATTGAAATGTCCTATAACTGCTTCCCGAACTGACGACCCGGTAGCAATAGGGGATATAATGTTACAACATTATAGGAGCATATACGGCCAACAACAGACTATTGATATGACAACCCTGAGAAATTTTCTTTAGAAGCATGAACTGCCTGTACTTTTAGATGATGAGAAATTAAACATGGCGAGTTTTTTCACAAAAAATGAACTGGAGGATGCGATTAAAAATCTTCCGAATGGTAAAGCCTGTGGGCCGGACGGCCTCCCGGCGGAATTCTTTAAAACTTTTTCCAGTACCATCTCGGATTATTTTTTATTGCTGGCCAACTCAATCTTAGAGGGTGTGGTGATACCATTGTCATTCAGAAATGGGAATATAGTCCGTTTTTTAAAAAAAGGCAAGGATAGTGAAGACCCCAATTCCTATCGTCCCATCACGCTTTTAAACTCTGACAATAAAATAATCACTAAACTTTTAGCTAATCATTTTAACCGAATTGCCTCGCATTTGATTCACCCTGATCAAAATGGGTTCATTGCTGGGAGGCAGCTTGGCACTAATACGCATTATTTAGCGGAAGCACTAGATTATTTTGAGACTCGGAAGATACCAGCTCTGATCCTCCTTTTAGATGCCGAAAAGGCATTTGACCTAGTTGTCTGGGAGACTTTATTTTTTATTTTGGCAAGTTTCGGCATACCTCCTGAGATCACAGGGCTGGTCCAGAAATTATATCTTAATGCAGTAGCCAACATAATTATTAACAACATGGCGGTCGGCCAAGTTAAGGTTAAACGGGGAACTAGACAAGGATGTCCATTGTCCCCAGTGCTATTTGCCTATTTTATTGAGCCATTGGCGAATGCCATCAGGAATAGTACGGATATCTGTCCTCCACTGCCAACTATGGCAAAATTGAAATTATACGCCGACGATATTATGCTTATTATAAAGCCTGAGGAGGAGGTTCAAGTAAAAACGTTTGAAATTTTTGAACAATTCGAATTGCTTGGCGGATATCAAATAAATAAAAAAAAGACAGAAGTTATACAGTGTGGCGGAGCACCGATGGATTTGCACCTCGATATTCTGTCCTGTTTAAATACAAAGCCGAAAAGATATCTTGGGGTTTATTTTTCGGCACAAATTATTGACTTATATAATTTGAATTTTGCCCCACTTTTACGAAAGGTCCAGGATCTATTCTTCCGATGGAATTCACTCCCATTAACCATTTTGGGCAGGGCTGCATTGATTAAAATGTCAGTTCTTCTGCTGTTTAATTTCCTCTTCTCAGCGATTCCCTGTGTTTTAATGAGTTCCTTTTTTACTAAAATAGAGTCTATGTTTACATCTTTTTTATGGGGAAAGAAGGTCCCCGAATCGCACTTAGCACTTTATATGAGCAACTGGAAAATGGTGGATTAGCTCTCCCAAATTTGAGGGATTATTACTTTGCATATTTTGCACAATACATGTCCAGATTTAAGCCGGAACTGCAATCAGGTCTTTTTATTAATTATTTTATTAATTTAATTTGTAAAGAAAATCAGATCCACTGCCCACTAACAATTGTCAAATCTCCTAAATTAGTACGATATAAGTGCATACAGTGGTTTTTCCATAAACGTCAGGCCTTTTATAGAAGATATTCTATTCCTGTAATTAACTCTTCAACTCCATTATCTGGCCCTATCTTACTATCCGGGATAAGAGAATCGTCGGTAATCACACAAAAATGGGCAAATGCTGGATTTGGAAAAATGTCAGATTTTTTAAGAATGATAGATGGCTGAACATATCTGAAATGTCTTATTTAATTCCAAATGATTTTCTTCTCCTTGGGTTGTATAATGTCTTTAGTAAGTTTTTAAGTAAACTAGATCTGGTTCAAATCATTGACCGGAAATCCTTAGTTTATGATGTATTAGAAGACATTATATTAAAGAAGCCTGGGGAATGGAAAAAGCGCTTAGCCTCTATCAAAGGTATTGATTTGGAGGCGAAGGCCATACCGAAATGGGCAAAACATGAGGAGATGGAAATTACAGCGAATATGTGGTCAGTAGTTAATAATCTGAATTTTTGTACATTAAGGGGAGCTAATTGGCGTAGGATGTTGTTTTTTTAGTGAATGGCTACTTTATAGAACTCCACTTTTTCTATCTAAGATTTATTCCAACCAATCTGCACAGTGTTTTCGCTGCCTTAACCATCCTTCCGCCAATTGGACACATATTATATTACAATGCCCCTTGATTCAGAGCTTCTGGAAGGACATTTTTTACTATCTGGAACACGAATGTGAAATTTTTACAGGTCTGAGGCCACGCTCCTTTTTACACCACTCTGCAACGCAGGTCTGTGGTGCTTACTGTAGGTACCTGGTGAGCTAGTTGGCCCCCAGGGACCTCTAGGATTCCAGGGGACTTAATCCCCCAACTTACAACGCACCAGGGGGTGCGTTTGCACAGTGGTGCAGAGAGGGGGTGGGGCCTGATATGAAAAGTGTGCAAAGACGCCCCCTGGCGCATTGTAAATTGGGGGATTAAGTGCCCTTGAATCCTGAGGGTCCCTGGGGGCCAACTAGCCCACCAGTTACCTCCAGTAAGCGCCACAGAGCTGCGTTGCAGAGTGGTGTAAAAAGGGCGTGGCCTCAGACCACCTCTCTGCAACGCAGCTCTGTAGCCCATATTGGAGGTACTTGGTGGGCTAGTTGGCCCCCAGGGACCCTCAGTATTCAAGGGGAATTAATTCCCCAACTAACAACGCGCCAGGGGGCGCGTTTGCAGAGTGGTGGAGAAAGGGGGCATGGCCTTTGTCTACCTCTCACCAATCCCACTGCGTGGGGCTTACTGGAGGTAAAAGGTAGGCTAGTTGGCCCCTAAAGGACTCCCAGCAGTGAAGGGGACTTCAATCCCCATCCAAGAGCGTGCCAGGGAGCGCGTTTGTAGAGTGGTGGGCAAAGTGGCGTGGCCTGGTACGAGTACTTACCAGTGCTGCTGTCATCAGTGATGTCATTTGAGATGTCATCAGTGATGTCATCAGTGATGTCACTGACCATGTCATGAGTGAATTAATATGTGACGTCATCAGCAGTGCATTGCGGGGGCGCGAGTTATAGTTAGCTGAACTAACTATAACGGGGGAATTTCTATGGTTTTGTACGAGTGAAATGTCCAACTAACTATAACGTCCCTAAAACCTATGGTTTTTTCAGTGAATTTCTAAGGTTTTTTAAATGCTAATTTCTAACTATAACGTGTCTGAAACCTATGGTTTTTTCAGTGAATATATATATATATATATATTCACTGAAAAAACCATAGGTTTCAGACACGTTATAGTTAGAAATTAGCATTTAAAAACTTTTGAAATTCACTGAAAACCATAGGTTTCAGACACGTTATAGTTAGAAATTTGCATTTAAGAAACCTTACAAATTCACTGAAAAAACCATAGGTTTTAGGGACAGTTATAGTTAGTTGGACATTGCACTCGTACAAAACCCGTGAAATTCCCCGTTATAGTTAGTTCAGCTAACTATAACTCGCGCCCCCGCAATGCACTGCTGATGACGTCACATATTACATCACTCATGACATGGTCAGTGACATCACTGATGACATCACTGATGACATCTCAAATGACATCACTGATGACATTATCCAGTGACTGTGTGTTTCTGTAAAGTTTAAATATGTTTAATATATATAGGGAAAGGCGTATTGAAGAATGAGTGGGTGTATAAGTGTCTGTATGGATGATTTAGTAGGTGCGTGACTAACTCTATAAGTGAGTGATTAAACGTATCTTACTGAATACATGGGTTAGTGACTAAACTGGGTGAATGTCTGTATCCGTCTGTCTGTTGCTGTGTAAGTGGCTGCATGGGTTTGTGAATAGCTACACGAGTGTCTATATGAGTTATTGATTGGTTGTCTTAGTATCTGTATGGGTGCCTGAGTGTTTGTGTGGGTGGGGTGGGTGCGACTCTGTGCATAGATGTGTGAGTGGGTGATTCACTGGGTGGATGGTTTCAAGAGTGCATCTGTGATAGACTGTATGGGTGGGTAAGTGTGTGTAAGAGTGTATTAGTGAGTGAATGTATGTCCCAGTGGTACATGTGTGAGTAACTACATATGTGAAAGGCAGTATATATGTGTGTTGGAGTATATAAATAGCTATAAGCGAGAGTGTGTAATTGTGAGAGTGACTGTATGGATGAGTGTGTGCTTGCATCAGTGATTGTATAAGAGCATAAGAATGTGCTAGTATTTGTATGAGTAAGTGAGCTGGTGTGTGTATAACTGTATAGGTGAGTAAATGGCAGTGTGTTTAATTATTTGCATGACTGACTAGGTGTGTGAGTACCTCTATGGATGAGTGGCGGTGTTTGAGTGTCTATATAGGAGTATGAGTGCATATGATAGTCCTGTACTGAGTGACCGTAAGTATGAGTGACTGTACAGGTGAGTGAGTGGATGTGTGTGTAGACCTAAGAATCAATGAGTGGGTATGTAGTTATTGGTGTTGGAGTGTCTATGGTTTTGCGAATGGCAGTCTGTAATTTAGAGTGGGTGTATCAAAGGTTATATTAGGGTGTGAGGAGGTGCATCAGATTATCACGTGGATGATGTCATCAGTGATGTCCTCAGTGATGTCATTTGAGATGTCATCAGTGATGTCATCAGTGATGTCACTGACCATGTCATGAGTGATGTAATATGTGACGTCATCAGCAATGCATTGCGGGGGCGCGAGTTATAGTTAGCTGAACTAACTATAACGGGGGAATTTCACGGGTTTTGTACGAGTGCAATGTCCAACTAACTATAACTGTCCCTAAAACCTATGGTTTTTCAGTGAATTTGTAAGGTTTTTTAAATGCTAATTTCTAACTATAACGTGTCTGAAACCTATGGTTTTTTCAGTGAATTTCAAAGGTTTTTTAAATGCTAATTTCTAACTATAAGGTGCATGAAACCTATGGTTTTTTCAGTGAATTTCAAAGGTTTTTTAAATGCTAATTCCTAACTATAACATGTCTGAAACCTATGGTTTTTTTCAGTGAATTTCAAAGGTTTTGTAAATGACAATTTTTAAATGTATTAATTGTTATATTTATTTTTTTGATACTGATTTACTACATTTTTTTAAACTATTTATTTTTAGATATTTTATTTTTTAAATTACATTGTAATTACATTATACATTACATTACAAAATATACTTTCTCAGAATGAATTACTTTAGTTTAAATACTTTGCAAATAGGCAATAGACTTTTAAGTACAGTAGTTACAGTTGTTGCAATGGGCAACACAATTTCAAACACAATGCAACATTGAGCTCAATGTGAATTTCTAGTTTAATGCAATTAGTTACTTTATGGATTACTTTTCTAACCACAGGACTGGATCCTAGAGTCAGTCCTGGGACATCTCCTGTAAACAGTTGAGTAAAAGCGTTTTGGTTACAGTAGTGATTTTTAAGGAATATTATTGTACTTTAAAACTTGACACCGAAACTCTTTCACATAGAATCACCAATGTTATCCTATGGGAGGAAATTCACTTAGCAGGTAAGTAGTGTTATCATTACTTTTTCTTACTCAGTGGTGGATCCTGGATCCAGCACTGGTGCATCTCCTGTAAACAGTTGAAAGAATGCGTTTAAGTCATACAGGCGATTTTTAAGGAATATTTGTAGTTTGTGAAAAACGACACTGAAACTTTTCTGCGGAAAACCAGACAATGGATTCCAATGGAAGGAAATACAAGTTACTGGTAAGTACGGTTAGAATTACTTATCAGGGTCAGTGCTGGGCTAAAAGATGCAGCACTGGGTTCTCTCCTGATAACAGGTGAGTAAATCGGAATTCGTAGTTCGGCTGATTTTAGAGGAATATTATAAAGTTCCAAAACTCACACTTAGAAGAATTTCCAAGTGAAACCAGTCAATGTTAGCCTATGGAAGGAAATTCAAGTTACTGGTAAGTACGGTTAGAATTACTTTTCAGGATTAGTACTGGGCTCAAAGATGCAGCACTGTGGTCTCTCCTGATAACAGGTGAGTAAATCGGAATTCGTAGTTCGGCTGATTTTAGAGGAATATTATAAAGTTCCAAAACTCCACACTTAGAAGAATTTTCAAGTGAAACCAGTCAATGTTAGCCTATGGAAGGAAATTCAAGTTACTGGTAAGTACGGTTAAAATTACTTTTCAGGATCAGTACTGGGCTCAAAGATGCAGCACTGAGGTCTCTCCTGATAAAAATGGGGGGTAAATTGGAATTCGTAGTTCGGCTGATTTTAGAGGAATATTATAAAGTTCCAAAACTCCACACTTAGAAGAATTTTCAAGTGAAACCAGTCAATGTTAGCCTATGGAAGGAAATACAAGTTACTGGTAAGTACGGTTAAAATTACTTTTCAGGATCAGTACTGGGCTCAAAGATGCAGCACTTAGGTCTCTCCTGATAACAGGTGAGTAAATCGGAATTTGTAGTTCCGCTGATTTTAGAGGAATATTTGTATGTTTCAAAAATCGACACTTAGAAACTTTTTCAGCAAAAAGCAGGCAATGATATCCTATGGAAGGAAATTCAAGTTACTGGTAAGTACGGTTAAAATTACTTTTCAGGATCAGTACTGTGGTCAAAGGTGCAGCACTGAGGTCTCTCCTGATAACAGGTGAGTAAATCGGAATTCGTAGTTCGGCTGATTTTAGAGGAATATTTGCACAATGGTGAAGGAAGGGGGTGGGGCCTGAGGTGACATGTCTGCAAACACGCCCTGTGGCGCGTTTTAAGTTGGAGAATTAATTCCTCCTCAATCCCGAGGGTCCCTAGGGGCGCTTACTGGAGGTACCTGGTGGGATAGTTGGACCCCAGGGACCCTCAGGATTCAAGGGGACTTAATCCCCCAACTTAAAATGCGCCACGGGGCGAGTTTGCACAGTGGTGAAGGGAGGGGGCGGGGCTTCAGGTGACATGTGTGCAGACAGACCCCGTGGCGCGTTTTAAGATTGGGAATTAAATCCCCTTCAATCCTGAGGGTCCCTGGGGGCCAACTAGCCCACCAGATACCTCCAGTATGCGCCAGAGAGCTGCGTTGCAGAGAGGTGTTCAGAGGCCACGCCCCTTTTTACAACACTCTGCAATTCAGCTCTGTGGCGCTTACTGGAGGTACCTGGTGGGCTTTTTGGCCCCCAGGGACCCTCAGGATTGAAGGGGATTTAATTCCCCATCTTAAAACGCGCCACGGGGTCTGTCTGCACACATGTCACCTGAAGCCCCGCCCCCTCCCTTCACCACTGTGCAAACTCGCCCCGTGGCGCATTTTAAGTTGGGGGATTAAGTCCCCTTGAATCCTGAGGGTCCCTGGGGTCCAACTATCCCACCAGGTACCTCCAGTAAGCGCCACAGAGCTGCGTTGCAGAGAGGTGTAAAAAGGGGCGTGGCCTCTGTACACCTCTCTGCAACGCAGCCCCCTAGCGCATACTGGAGGTTCCTGGTGGGCTAGTTGGCCCCCAGGGACCCCCAGTATTCAAGGGGTATTTGTTCCCCCTCTGCAAACGCACCAGGGGGCGCGTTTGCAGAGTGGTAAAGGAAGGGGGTGGGGCCTGCGGCACAATCGTTTTTTTTTTGTTTTTTTTCCGAAGGGGGGCTATGTAGCCCCCCTTCCTTTTTCCTTTTTTTGGGCCCTGGGGACCCGATCCCCCAGGGCCTTACCCCTTTTTAAAAAAAACAAAAAACGGGAAGGGGGCCACGTGGCCCTCTTCCATGGCCGATTCCGGACCCGGGGACCCCATCCCCCGGGGCATGGCCACTCTTTTTATTATTTTTTTAAGGAGGGGGGCTGCGTGGCCCCCCTCCTCAGGCCTCCTTTTGCCCCGGGGACCGCATCCCCCGGGGCAGGCCTTTATTTTTCTTTTCTTTTAAAAAATTTTTTTTGGGGGGTGGGTTGTGTGGCCCCCCTCCCGGGCCACTACTTGCCCCGGGGACCCCATCCCCCGGGGCTGGCCCTCTCCGTTGGGGACCGTGGGGGGTCCCCAATCCCCCTACGGTCCCGCCGGCTCCCCGCGTCCTGTGAGAGCCGGCATTGCTTTTCCATAAGGGGAGCTGCTGACATGCAGCTCCCCTTATGGAAAAGCAATTCTGCTTTGCTTCATTGAAGCGAGAGCAGGTTTCCCTGCTCTCGCTTCAATGAAGCAAAGCAGTTTGCAATGGCAGGACGGGAGCCGCGAGGCTCCCGTCCTGTCATTGCAAACTACAGTGTCCCGGGGTTAGGCACCCCGGGACACTGCAGGAGCCGGCCCTGGGGGGTGGCGGTCCCCAGGGCCATCAATGGCTCCAAGAGGGGGGCCGTGCAGCCCCCCTCCCATCCAAATGCACAGCCCCAGGGAGGTGGTGGTCCCCGGGGCTTGGGGGTCCTTAATGGACCCCCTAATTTACATGTTAGTGCCCCGGGGAGGTGGTGGTCCCCGGGGCGTGTGGGGGGGCTTGAGCCCCCACACAGGTTATTTCTATAAAAAAAAAGAAGCCCCGGGGGGTGGGAGAGCCCTCCCGCACCATTTTTTTTAAAGCCCCGGGGGGTGGCGGTCCCCGGGGCTTGGGGGGCCTTAGAGGCCCCCCACATAAAACATAAACCAGTATAAAACATAAACCCACCCCCGCATGCCCCCGGGATTTGGCCCACCCGGGGGCAAAATAGCATCGAAGCGCGGGAGACCGCGCTTCGATTTTTTTTATCGGCTGGATCCGCGCACCCAGCGCTTTTTTGCCGGTGTTTCTACCCGGCCCCCTTTTTGCGTTTTTCGCGTTTTTCTCACTGCTTTCTTGTGCCTCAGTTCTACCGAGGGACAAGATGTCTGCCAACACTTCCTGGTTTGGAGTGTTGACAGCCAATTAGCTTGCAGCTCGTGATCGGGAGAGTGCACGGATCCACCGCGGCCATAGATATTGAAACTTTCATTTTGGATTTTCTCAGCAACTACTGAACGGATTTACACCATTTTTAAAAAGGGTGCTTCCTGAACCAAGCACTACCTTTTTGCCAAATTTGGTGTAATTCCGTTCAGCAGTTTTTGCTGTAGCCTTGCATAAAGTTTCCTATGGGAAATTGATTTTTTCACTCTTATTTTTTGAATTTCTCCGCAATTACTGAACGGATTTACACAATTTAAAAAAAGTTCGCTTTTTGAACCAAGCGCTACCTTTTTGCAAAATTTGGTGTAATTCCGTTCAGCAGTTCGGGCTGTAGCCGTGGCTAAAATTTCCTATGGGAATTAACATGGAGAAAACACATTTTGGGACCCCCCTTTTTTCTCGGCCCCCGCTTGATGAATCACCCCAAAACTTTCAAGATAGGAGCGGACCGGAGCGCCCCACTAGTTTTGAAAATTTCGCGATGATTCGTCAAACGACGCAAAACTTATTGGGAATAGAATGTTGCGGATTTCCTATGGATAATAGGTCCTAACTATAACTATCTACTGGCGACCACCAGTAGATAATATATATATATATACACAAAAGACCACAAAGATTCTCCGTACTTCGGCACTGTCGTTTCAACGAAACAGAGAATCCACGAACCACCGGAAATGTAGGCATTACATTTTATTACTCCTCAAATGACGCGTTTCGGGCACCATTTGCCCTTGATCACATATCGGAGAATGCAGTTCGCCATCTTTTTTTGTATGCTTTGTGTTGAAACTACGTGATAGAACAAACATAATGAATATAGTAAAAACACTAGCACATTGCTCCGCATATGGTTGAGTCTGTTTTCTTATCAATGTCATTATAGCTCTTTGTGCCCAAATCGTTCAAATACATTACCGTAAATGGTTTAAAATGCACATTGTTACAACATGATAATAAATAATGTTATATACATGAGATAAAATGGAGTAAAAGAAAATGTTTCTATAAATTCATTTTTTTAAAAACCATTGTAAATGCATCTTAATGATCTTTGTAGTTTAAATGCAATAAACCCCTAGATTTGATGGTTAAAAAGCATGTTAGTCAACAAAGATAAAACCATAAAAATCTATATTCTTTATGGCAAAAATCTTGCATGCAAATGCATATCTTAGTGAAGAAATTCTGCTTATCCTTTTCCTACTAAATACCTAACAGATGGCTCACTGGTTATTATATGAGCCAAATGCCAGATAACCATGTGCAAACCATCGCATGACATGAAGTAAATTTTTAATAAATACAAATAATATGCTGTGTATATTCTATCTACAGATAGTATTTTCACTGCATAAGTGCAGAAATTGTTTGGATAATCCATTCTCAACCGAACTTCACTTATATATTGATGTAGTTTTCAATTATTGGCATAGTGCAAACATCGCGGAATACATTAAAGTGCTATGTGCTCAAGTGCTACCCTTGATCAATCTTAGACTAATAAAGTGCAAGTGCTAAAGTTCCAAAAATACTATCAATAAAATATTAAATATCAAAAAAAAGAAAATGGGCATAATGCAAGCCTAAAAAATTGGAGGGGCCGCAGCGGGAACACCTAATATTTAGAAAAATCTAATATACAACATCATCAAAGGGAACTCAGGTACTGATCACTGGGGTGGACTCTGCTTGCTTTGTCCTACTTGATTGATTATTTATAGAAAATTATGTAGGTCCTCCGTATTGTTGAGGACATATGGAAACTTACTGTCCAACTCTAAAATCATTTTGGACTCCAACTGTCTTAGCCTTTTTTCTCTGTCTCCCCCTCTACGAAGTTTAGGAATGGCCGCCACTACAAAGTATCTCAAGCAGTTAAGATTGTAATTGTGTTCTTGCTTGAAATGGCGAGCCACCGGATAAGTCGAATCATTGTTCACGATGGCTCGCAAGTGCTGCAAGATTCTGACATGCACCTGCAGCTTGGTGCTACCCACATATCTTAAGCCACAGGTGCATGTCAGAATGTAGATTGCAAACTCAGTCCTGCAATTGAAACTCCCCTGAATCGCAATTCTATCAGGGCTGAATGGGGTAGAATAGTGCGTGGTATTTTCCCCAAACTTGCACGCTCTGCAAGTGGAACATTTTGAAAATCCTTGCTTTGGTTGTAGCCACATTTTGGCTGTAGACAACTCAGGACTGGTTTTAACAACTTGTGTGCGCATGGAGGGACCTTTTATGTAAGTGACGACAGGCTGTGTCGGTAGTCTGGGAGACAATACACCATCAGTGAGAACAATGGGCCAATTACGTCTAATAATAGACTGAATCTTCCTCTCTTGTTTACTGTAGGTGGTTATTAATCTGGGAGCATCGCTAACTTCATTAGGTATTTCCTTATCCATATGGGTGGCAAACAAGGATTCCCTAGTTCTCTCACTCATTTTCCTTACTGCCTCATTCAGGATGCCTTCGCTGTACCCTCTTTTCCTGAATCTACAAAGTGCCTCTTCTGTACATCTTTTAAGATCATCTTCTGTACTACATATCCTTTTAAAACATAATAATTCACCAAAAGGAATATTCCTTATGAGATGTTTGGGGTGTGCACTGCTGGCATGAAGTGTCTGGTTCCCAGCAGTGGCTTTCCTATATAGCGTAGTCGCTATTTGCCCATCTTTTATGTAAAGTCTTACATCCAGGAATTCAATGCAGTTCTTGCTAATTTGTGAGGTGAACCTAAGATTAGCAGTATTGTTATTAATCTGATGGATAAAATCAGTGGCACTTTTTTCATCACCTCGCCATACAATAAAAACATCATCGATATATCTTAACCAGTATAAAACATGATTATTGTATTCAATGCCATGCGTGCTTTTGAGGACCTGCTCCTCCCACCAACCCACATGCAAGCATGCATAGCTGGGGGAGAAGCAAGCCCCCATAGCCACTCCTCTTTTTTGCAAAAAGATGTCGTTCACAAATGTAAAATAGTTATTATGCAAACACAATGAGACTGCACTTAAAAGCATCTTATTATGATTGTAACAATCTATAAGCCTAGAATCAAGAAAATGTTTTACTGCATTTAACCCAGTAGTGTGCTCAATGCTGGTGTATAATGATTCGATGTCCAAAGTGATGAACAACAAATCATCTGACCATTTAATGGCTTGTACTTTTTTAAGGAAGTCACCAGTATCTTTTACATAGCTTGGCAGTTGTTTTACATATTCCTGCAAAAAAAAAGTCTACATACTGTGTTATTTTCTCCCCCACACTGTTGATGGCCGATATAATGGGCCTTCCCATAATGGGTATTGTTTTTTTGTGGATTTTTGGGATAAAATATAGTCTTGGCAATACTGGATACTCAACGTTTAGAAATTGGAACTCTTCCGGGGAAATCACACCTTCTCGTTTCCACCCGAGTAGATCTTTTTTCAATTTTTCTTTGGCCATATTGTATTGCTTATGGTTGGTCCTTTCATAACATTCGAGGTCATTTAAATGCCTACTTGCTTCAATTAAATAATCTTTTTGTGGCCAGATCACCATATTCCTGCCTTTATCAGACTTAGCCACAATAATCTCATGGTTGTTACTGAGCTTCTTTATCAATTTGGTATACTCCATTTCGCATTTATTTTTATACCATTTCCTGTGTTTGGTTTGGTGGTGCAACTTTTTCATATCTTCTGTAACCACCTCGTGAAAGATATCGATTGCATCTTTCGGCATTGTTGGAATAAATTTGGACTTAGGTTTAAAAGGATTCATACCAGCTCCTCGTTGTCTTATATTGGCTTCTTGCAACCTCACTTGTGTGGACTGTTCCTCGGTGAAATCCTGTTCACCCATGCTGTCATAGTTGTTAAGATCATGCAGAGCGAGCGAAGTAGGCACATCTGATGCTCGTAATACAGTGTTGGGCTCGCTCACAATGCACTTATTGGATTCGGCCTCTTTTAGTCCCTCCTTTATGGCAAAGAACTTGCGGAGTTTCAACTTACGAATAAAACAAAAAACATCAACCATAGTGCGAGCGTAATTAAAATCACTCACAGGACAAAAGGATAGTCCCAAAGACAATATTTGCTTTTCCGCTTCTGATAGTACCGTCGTAGAAAGGTTGATAATGGTGTTGTCATCTGCCATTACTTTCTGCGCCAATATGTTTTTTTGTTTTTGTGTTTCCGTTTCTTGCGCCTTTCCCTTCTTCTTGCGTTTTTTCTGGCTTTGTTTTCCTTTTTTGATTCCTCGGTCTTATATATATATACATATGTATACATATATATATGTTCACTGAATAAAACATAGGTTTCAGGGACATTACAGTTAGAAATTAGCATTTAAAAAACCTTGGAAATTCACTGAAAAAAACACAAGTTTCAGGGACGTCATAGTTAGTTGGACATTTCACTTATTTAAAACTAAAGAAATGTGACCGTTATAGTTAGTTGAGCTAACTATAACTCACGCCCCCGCAATGCACTGCTGATGACGTCACATATTGCATCACTCATGACATAGTCAGTGACATCACTGATGACATCACGGATGACATCTTAGATGACATCACTAATGACATCACTGATGACATCATCCAGTGACTGTGTGTTTCTGTAAATTTAAATATGTTTTATATGTATATATGCCAAGGTGTATTGAAGAATGAGTGGGTGTATGAGTATCTGAATGGATGATTTAGTAGGTGCGTGACTGACGGTATAAGTGAGTGATTAAACGTGTCTTACTGAATGCATGGGTTAGTGACTAAACTGTGTGAATGTCTGTATCAGTCTGTCAGTTGGTGTGTAAGCGGCTGCATGGGTTAGTGAGTAGCTACATGAGTGTCTATATGGGTTATTGATTGGTTGTCTGATTACCTGTATGGGTGCCTGAGTGTCTGTGTGGGTGGGTGGGGGTGTGTGACTCTGTGCATAGATGTGTGAGTGGATGATTCACTGGGTGTATGGATTCAAGAGTGCATCTTTGAAGGGCTGTATGGGTGGGTGAGTATGGGTATGGGTGTGTTGGTGAGTGAATGGATATCTCAGTGGTACATGTGTGAGCAACTACATATGTGAAAGGCAGTATATCTGAGTGTTGGACTATATAAATGACTATATGTGAGAGTGAGTGATTGTGAGAGTGGCTGTATGGATTAGTGTGTGCTTGTATCAGTGATTGTATAATAGAGTAAGTATGTGTTAGTATCTGTATGAATAAGTGAGGTGGTGTGTGCATAACTGTATAGGTGAGTAAATGGGAGTGTGATCGATTCTTTGCATGACTGACTAGGTGTGTGAGTAACTCTATGGGTGAGTGGCAGTGTGTGAGTGTCTGTTTAGGTGTATGAGTGCATATGATAGTGGCTGTATGGGTGAGTTAATGGATGTGTGTGTAGACCTAAGAATCAGTGAATGGGTATGTACTAACTGGTATTGGTGTGTCTATGGTTTCGATAATGGTAGTCTGTTTTTTAAAGGGGGTGTATCAAGGGTTATATTAGGGTGTGAGGAAGTGCATCAGATGATCACGTGGATGATGTCATCAGTGATGTCATCAGTCATGTCATTTGAGATGTCATCAGTGATGTCATCAGTGATGTCACTGCCCATGTCATCAGCAATGCATTGCGGGGGCACGAGTTATAGTTAGCTCAACTAACTATAACGGCCACATTTCTCTGGTTTTGTACGAGTAAAATGTCCAACTAACTATAACGTCCCTGAAACCTGTGTTTTTTTCAGTGAATTTCTAAGGTTTTTTAAATGCTCATTTCTAACTATAACGTCCCTGAAGCCTATGGTTTTTTCAGTAAATTTCAAAGGTTTTTTAAATGCTAATATCTAACTATAACATCCCTGAAACCTATGGCTTTTTCAGTGAATATATATATAAGTGCAGAGTTCTTTGAATTATGTGTTAATATACTATAATCTTAAGGGATAATGAATTAATCAGACAATATGGGTAAAATGAGATAAGTTCGCACAGTTG
Source organism: Calotriton arnoldi (assembly GCA_963921515.1). NCBI lineage: Eukaryota > Metazoa > Chordata > Amphibia > Caudata > Salamandridae > Calotriton > Calotriton arnoldi. The sequence continues at coordinate 41,506 of CAWUFW010017599.1, forward strand.
ATTAGAACCTCTCTAATTCTATAGTACTATATTATGAATACTAAGAATTATGGTCCAATGTTTAAAGCGATTCAAATTGAATTGCTCACAATATACTGTTGATAAAGTTTTGTTGAAAAGAGGAACATGCAGGAAATGCAAAGTATTTTGTTTATGTTTATTGCCAATACGTCAGGAATGACGTTGTATTTAAGGAAGTAATAGAAAAAAAACGGGTCATGTGAAAAAGAATGAAAGTTCGAAACGCGTCTGTTTCTTTGCCATTAAAATATTGCCGTGTTTTCTAGACCGCGTTGGTGTGGCTGATTCCTGCTGGCTGTGACTGCTGTCTTAAACCAGGATTACAATTGGAATATACGAGCGGTGGCAACCGCTGTAACAGCCCCAACCCGTAAGGCGAGGCTTACAACTTAACGCGCTTGCATCTGTAACCTAACCCGTTGGGAGAAGGGAAGCCTGCCGGTTATATTAATTCAAAAACAACCCAAGGACTTGGGAGAAAACCGACCGCAACTCCGTGTCCGAAGGAAACGAGGAACTGGGAAACTACCAGCTCCACGATCGGGTAAGAACAAATTGTTCTTTCTGTTTGAATGACACACGGGGGGCCGGCAGTGTTTAAGGGAATTTTCCCGCAGTGACCAGGGTGCGCAAGTAATTAACTTATACGCATCGCGGTAACACAAATACCATGGCAAATGAAATGATGAAGGAGCAAGAGGCATCGGCTCTTCGCATTTTTAAACCAAAGTCCGCTGTGACTGAAGAAAGCAACGCAGATGCATCTAATACCAATGTTACAACCACCAATCTAAAACAGAAAGGAATAACACTGGAGAGAATGAGGAAGAAAGAAATCAGTTGGTGGTGGGAAGCCACCTCTTTGCAAAATTACTTGGAGGTGGATAGGATCCCAAGAGAATTGAGGATTTTTATCATCCCTACATTGGCAAACCGAAGGCCAGAACTGCTGAAGGACTGGACTGAGAACACAAATGCGTGTTCTAAAACAATGCTAAGAATTTTGATAAAAAATGCATGGGTAGAGCATGGTGAATTAACTGAAAAAATTAAATCAATGATGGATGAGCTTGAAAAAGAAACGGATCAAGATTCTGTAAAAAAAGATGCTCGGAGCCATTGACGAACGCCTCAAAACCCATGAAAAAGAAATAATACAGCGTAAACAACGCAAATTTGTGCACGATGAACAGGATTATGTGGCAGGAAGAATTTTAACTTTCGCCAGGAAGTTTGACAAAGCGCGACAACAAATCATGAAAGATAGAACACTGGGAGCCATGGAGAAAAGAAGATCGGAATCAGGCACAGACCAGAGCTCAGACTTGGGATCAATAGAAGATCTGAGCAGCAACAACGCAATTAAGATTTCCTTTTCAGAGGAACTGAGGATGTTACAAAAAGAAAACGAACACTCCATTCAGGGAAAACAAAGAGGAAGAGGCAGAGGAGCAAAGGCCAAAGGAAGAGAAGACGTCAACGAAGAAAAGCAAACCAACAGTGGCATGGGAACAAGAGGCCAAACAAAGAAAATGAAATAATGGCAGCACAATATAACGAAGTCACGGTAATGAACCTTTCAAAAAAACATTTATCACAAGCGGAAATTGAGACTCTGAAGCTGGGTCTCTCGTTCTGCCCGACAACAGGAATTGACTATGCTCAACTAAGAATTGACTTATATAAATTTGTGAGAAAGCTCAAGTTATATAAGATACATGCATTGAGAGCAGAGAATAGTAGGGTAGGAAAAATATCACAGCCCTTCCACTCATCCCACCAGAACTGTACCGGCCCTCTATCATCGCGTTGATTACCTCTCGGCTGGATTACTGCAACGCCCTCTACCTCAATATCACCACTGCAACTCTGAACAGACTCCAGATGGTGCAGAACGCAGCAGCCAGATTGATTTTAAATATTCCTAAACATCAATCTGCCAGAGATGGAATCCGGTCGTTACACTGGCTCCCTAATAAGGAACGCATCTCATTCAAGGCCCTAAGTACAGTATATAAGGCCGTGCATTGCAAGGGTCCGTCCCAACTCAAATCTCTGTTCCATCGATATACCCCAGGGAGGACTTTGAGATCATCCACACAATCTAAACTTGTTGTGCCCAGACTTCGTAAATCCAGATGGGGCGGCCGCGCCTTCTCGGTGGCCGCTGCCAAGCTCTGGAGTTCTCTCCCCTTGCCCTCGCCAATGCTAGCTCCCTTTCTGTTTTCAGGAAACTCCTGAAAACCTGGTTATTCTCCTCTTAATCTGCTGCTGCGTTCCTCTTTCCTACTGTGTCTGCTTAGCGCCTTGACACCTAAGGGTTTAGTGCGCTCTACAAATACTATCTTTTTTTAAAAAAATTATATTTTTATTAAGAGCAGTAAGAAAAAGAATGTCCATTACACCATGATGCATACAATAACAATAATATTCGGGATTAACATCGAGAGGTTAAGAAACACTTTTTAGAAGGATACGTTAAAACAAAATTCTATAGCAGCTTATATTCCTTGGTACCCTATTTCTGCATGATACATCCACCTAGTTTTTAAAAATGCCTGTGCAACTAAGATTTTTTTTTTTCAGAAATACCGAAAAATAGGCAATTCAGACATCCAGCATTTTTTAAAGTGCATGTGCAGCTAGGATTAACTGTTAGTCAGTACAAATGTCAAAGAACTCTATAAAGTGCAGGTGCAACAGTCAACATTCATTTTACAAAATATTTCTCAGTCCTACTCCAACTCCGCTATACAAAATTTCTGCCAGACAGCTCTAAATCTTACTGTAGCTCCTATACGTTTTGCGTAGGCCTCCTCGAATCTAAAGGTCCTACACATTTTACTGATCCATTGATTAATCCTGGGTTGTGTACTGGTTTTCCAGTTTTGCAGTACCAATGATCTGGCAACAGCTATAGAAATTATTACAAAATACTGTTGATATTTAGTAAAACATTGCATCTCTGGCGAGATACCGAATAAAACCAGCCTTGATGATGGAACAATAGTTGATGACAAAGACTGAGATATCATAGCAAAAACATCCTTCCAAAATTGCTGCAATTTACTACATCCATAAAATGTATGAACCCATCCTCCTTCATCCCATTCATTACATCTAAAACATTGATTCGAGCAGGTAGGAAACATTTTATGCAGCCTCTGCGGAGTGTAGTATGCTAGCCATCTTGATAGAAAATTCATTCTTTTATAATTCGCTCCTCGCAATGCTTTATTTGAGAATTCACTTAATTGTTGCCATTCTTTAATACTGAATTTACAGCCTGTCTCTAAGTGAATTTTCTGAAGTTCCTTCACAATAATCTCTTAATTATGAGCTTGCTGATGTAGAAGCCGATACCAAACTCCCACACCTGTGACCTTGTTTGTTATTTGCTTGATTATTGGAAGCACTGTTGCACTCAGCATAGTATAGTTATTTTCGAGAAATTTCGCAAGCTGAAGATAACTTGGAAAAAAAGCAGTATTTAAATTACCGAACTGTAGCCTTATCGAGTCCCATGAAATTAATGTTTGATGGTTATAAAAATCACCAAGAAGGCCAAAGCCTAATTCTTGCCACTCTTGACAGAGTTCCTTTGACATCATTAAACCTCCAGCTACACAATCCTGTATGGAGGTATAAGCATGATACGCTGGAATATTTCTTGATTTAAAAAAAAGCGCAATTCTAGCTACCAATGCATAAATGATCTTATATCTGGTTTTTTTAGGTAGTTTTGCTGATCGCAGAAAAATAGGGAGTTTTATAGTGCTTTCTTTCACCATTTGTATTAGAAAGTAATTATCAAAAACCGAATTCTCTTCTCCTAATTGTGAAAGTAAGTTAAGCAGGGAAGCCTGATAATAAGTTGGAAAATGTGGCAGCGCTAATCCCCCAGATGCTACATCCAGCTGTAATATGAGCAACTTGACTCTGGGGTGTTTATCGTTCCATACAAATTTCCTAATCATTCCGTCCAATTCTTTGAAATAGGTACTTGGAATTTTCATAGGAATATTACTAAAAAGAGACTGAAATAACGGAAGCACTGACATCTTGACCATAGACACTCGGCCTATCAGAGATAAATTCAGTAAGGTCCACTTTCCCAATAATTTTTTAACTTTTCCTAACATGGTGGTATAATTTAAGGAAAAAAGTTTGTCATAGTTGTTTGTGACATAAATGCCTAAGTATTTAATAGGGTGTGTCCTTCGAGTATATATTGATGCGGGAAGATCAGACGGAGCTGAATTAAACATAAGTACCTCTGTTTTTGCCGGATTGATTTTATACCCACCTACCCTTGTAAATTTCTGGATTTCCTCTATTGCATTCTGTATGCAGGACTCTTCAGCTTTAAGATATAGAATTATATCGTCTGCATACAACTTAATTTTGGGCATATTTTCAATAGGGGGCACAATGAACAAATTATTTCGGATTTTTACCGCAAGGGGTTCCATAAACAGAGAAAACAAAAGTGGGGATAAAGGACACCCCTGACGCGTGCCTCGTTTAATACTCACTTTCCCAGCCTCCGCACCATTGATAACAATTTTTGCTTCCGCCTGGCTATATAGATTTTTTAACATTTGTATCAGCTGGGCAGAAAAACCAAACTTATTTAAAATCACAAATAAAGCACACCAATCCACCAAATCAAAAGCTTTTTCCACGTCCATCATTAAGATAGCCGCTTTAGTTTTATTAACTGAAAAAAAATCAACTGCTTGCATGAGAAAGTATGTATTAGTGGCCATTAACCGTCCCGGAAGAAAGCCATTTTGATCCGAGTGAACTATTTGTTGGGCGCACGGAGCAATCCTTCTAGCCCAAATCTTCATAAACAGTTTGTAGTCTGTATTTAGCAGACTGATTGGGCAATAGGAATTTGGATCGCAAGGATCTTTATCCTTTTTAAGAAAAATTACGAGAACTGACTCCTTAAAACTATTAGGGGTCTCCATCCAATCCTTCATTTGATTAAACATTTTAATCAAAAAAGGGATTAGTTCTTCCTGGAATGCCTTAAACACTTCGACCGGCATCCCATCTGATCCACTAGCTTTTGCGTTGGACATACTACCTAATACTCCACAAATTTCTGATTTTTCTATTGTTTTATTCAGCCTCTCGGTGTGCTGCTGGGATATCTGGGGTAACTCCAGTAATTCTTGATAGGACTGTAATTCTGAATCCTCAACTACTAATGAGTCTGCATAGATTTGTTTAAAATGGACAAGGAATACCCCAGATATTGCCTGTTTATCCTTTTCTAGCAGGTTAGTAGAAGGATTTCTAACCTGGCTGATAGTCTGCGCTGCTTTCTTACTTTTCGTAGACCAAGCCAGGAATCTGCCAATTTGCTGACTCTCCTCATAGACCTTTTGTTGATAGGCCTTGCTGCCTGTGATCTCTTCTAACAAAAAAAAAATCTTTCAAGTGATCTTTTGCTTTTATCAATTCTTGCTGTAATATTTTGAACATATATTCTGGAATCCCTATCGAATCTAGATTTTGTCTCGCCTCTTCTACTGCACGCTGTAATTCCGAGATCTTTTGTCTGCGTTGATTATTTAACCTGAGCTTATAGGCTATCGTCTGTCCTCTAAAGGTGGCTTTAAATGCCTCCCAAACAACAAATATTGAGGCAGTGTTTATATTCAACTGAAAAAACTCCTGAATACATTTTTTTGTCTCGGCCACCCAATTGTTGTCTTCCTGTAAGGATTTGTCAAACTGCCATCTTGCTCTCTCTTTTGGTTTCATCCTCAGTTTTAGTGTGAAGGAAACTACGGAATGATCAGAAAAGGAGTTAACCACTATCTCTGACTTACCATTAGCCAGCAGTTTATCAACAAGAAAAAAATCCAAGCGAGAAGCGGTTCTATATCTTGAGGAATAGCATGTAAATTGAGCGACACCAGGGTGTCCCTGCCTCCACAGATCCATTAATGCAAAATCCTTTAACAGTCTTTTAATTAGCTTTGCAGTCTTAGTTTTTAACTGTCATTTAGTCTTATTTGAGGTATCTAATGCTAGATTCTGTATATAATTAAAATCCCCCCAAAATCATTATGCCTTCCGCGGTTACTGCAAGTTGATAAATCTGCTCAAGCGCCATAGTATCATCATCTATGGGTCCATAGTAGTTGACTAAATTTAGCCCAATCCCGTCTAGTTTAACCTTCAGCCATAACCATCTCCCTTTTCCATCGCGCAAAACCTCCTCAACCTGCCAATCTAATGTATTTGATAAGAGAATTCCCACCCCACGTACCGCTAAATTAGCTGACGAGAAATACCCCAGAGAATATTTCTTAGGTAGTGTTATTTTCGGAGTGTCTGTCCTAACATGCGTCTCTTGCAAAAATATTATTTCTGAAGAAAGGGATGCTAGCCAATTTAAAAACGCTAAACTTTTACGTGGATTCAGTAATCCATTGACATTACATGTTATCATTTTTATATCTTTCGACATTTGATCCATCTCCATTAACCTATCCCTACTTTGCCTAACCTGAATTTCCCTCAATAAGCCTCGCCTCCCTATACAGTCTCTTCATAACTTGTATACTTGACTGATACAATTCATTTTTCTCCTGCTCAATTTTACTGCTATATTCCCAACCCCCTCCACCCTGCACACCCTCCCCCAGAAATGTGGAAAACCCCTCTGGCCACGCTAGCCACATTTCAGCCCACCCTACACACCTGTTGGGTGTCATGTCATTACACCCTTGGTGACTTTGCCACTCCTTATCCCCCCCAGCAATGCCAAAATATTAACTTCCACCCATGAATCATTTTCATTTTCTAGAGGAGATTTCTTCCAATAAGCCCTGGGCATCTTCTAAGTTAGAGAAGAGATGAAACTTCCCTTTCACCAAAACACGGAGTTTAGATTGTTGCACTATCGAGGCCTGGGCACCCTGAGCTTTAAACAAATATAGCATCTTTACAAATTCCTTTCGCCTACGCGCTGCGGCAGCTGACATGTCAGAAACAATGTAACATTTAACTGACTCATTAATAAGAAATTGTCTTTGCTGTATAGCCTTCGCAAAAATTCTCTCTTTAACACGAAAGTCAGCGAAATTCAATAAAATTGTTCGTGGTATCTTTGAATTTGACAGAGGGTGAGCGGGAACTCGATGCGCCCTTGTAATTGTTAAATCTCCATTAAATTCTGGAAGGACTTTTTGTTTGATAAACGTGTCGGTCCATTGAAGAGTCTGAGCCCCCTCAATTCCTTCGGGGACCCCCACTATTCGAAGGTTGGATCTTCTAGAGTGGTTCTCAAGTTCCTCAAGTTTATTCTCTAAACATTTTTTACTTTTCACCGCTTCACTCGTCTTCAAACTCATGTCGCTCATCTGATCTTCCAACAATGCGATTCTTGTTTCCGCCTCCTGCAGTCTGGCTGAAAAAGCAAGCCACAGCCTCCTCAATTTTACCGAACCTCTGGTGGAGGGAGGCAATCTCAAATTCTTGTGTTTTTTTCATCTCCCTGATCTCTTCCAGAATAAGATTCAGCATATCCTTTATCTCCATCTGCTGTAAAGAGCTCCCTTCTGTCTGGGGATTACAGCTAACCCGAGAGGCGTTTCCATTAGACTTTCGATTTCCAGTTAGTGAGTCCTCTACCTCCGGGCTACTGTCACCTGGCAGTTCACTCTGTATTTGAGGCAGGAGCAGAGCCTGTGACTGTTTTTGAACCGCTACTGACGATACATTTTTGTCTTCAGGCATAAGGAGCACTGGCTGAGTATGATTCTGCGTCGTACATGTTTTTAAGGCTGGTAATGCTGGTGATGCTGCTGGCGATGCTGCTGAACCATTCAGAGCGTTACCCTGGCCTGGTGTTGGCGTACCTCCTTTTGAAGAAGCAACTAAGACTTGCTCTAACATTTGATCTCGTGGGGGAGACAGCAAGGCCTGAGTCGCAGCTTTTAATAATTCTCCCGATGTTTCTAGAGACTTTGTTGAAAGATGAGGGGAGCAAACAAAGATGCCTTTTTTAGAAAAAGTGGAAAATCCTTAGCACATTGTTGATCCTTTACTGATGCAGGTGTGTTTTCCATAGATTTTTGAACTTCAATTGGCCCACCAGTTACTTTAATCGGAGATAAATGTTGTTCTTCTTTGGAACTTTCAAAACTAGAGTTCAGACCGGGGAGATTTGTGCCGTGCTCAGTTCTGGCTACTGACGCAGTGGCTTTTGCCTGAGCTAAACGAGTTTTAGGTTTTAGCCCGGCTGCGGAATCAACCTTGGCTACCACATTCGACTGCTTCAGATGCCTCCCCATCTCCGCCTCTGTTTACTAGGCTAAGCCTCAGCACCTCCTGCCTGCCTATATCAGACTGCTCTTGGTCTAGAAGGACCCAGAAGTCCAGTGTATCACTCAAAAAGCTAGTCTTACAGTTGGGGAAGAGAGTTGATAAGGCACGTCAGAAGAGGTCATAGGACTCAGAGGCTGGGTGACGTTGCTTTGTAGGATCCTATGATGTTTTGACACTTCTAGAGCCTTTTCCCCTATGTTTTATTCTTAGGCCAGGGCAGGCCAGGGCAGGCCAGGGCAGGTCAATCCAACAAATAATTTTTCTGAATCACACAGCGTCTAGAAGCTTCACCCAGTCTGCTCCGGTATATTAAATATGATTGCAGACCTGCAAACTCCACCAATGCACTGTCCAGACCCTTCACACACCGCTGCATCTCATAACTGCCCAATAAATACAACACCACACGGTCAGGAGGGCCTCAAAAAGGCAAAAGCCCAATCCCAGCGTCAATGCAAAAAGCTTGATCCCAGCTCAAGCGCGCTTTTCACGCAAGCCGTGTGACCCCACAAGTCTCTATTATCCCAGAAAAGGCAGCACAAGTCACCGTAATTAGCGCTGGCTGGAAAAGTCAGGCAGAATTCACAGCGCCACGTACCGAAGCCTCCATTCACCGGCCCCTCCTTCCCCCGGATGCTCGTAGCACACCCGGCAATCAGCAGATCCCGGATCTCTGTCAGCGCTGCCGGCGCCTCACCAGCTCAGCTCAGCTCAGCGCTAGGAAAGGGTGCATTATGCTTCGCGGTCAGAGCTTCATAACGGCCGCAACACTTCAACACTTCAGTGCGACGTGTGGAATGTGCAACACTCAAAGACGCCGAAAATGCCGAGCCACCATTGCAGGAGGGCGGAGCAGCGTCACCTACGGCTGCACGGAGGCGTGGTTCTCTGCAGCCATTCTCGCACCATTACAAATACTATCTTATCTCCCTGACAATCTGAAGATAGGGGACTTAGATACACTCCAGACACTATACAGCCTAGAAAGAACTGAGGAAGATAGCACTTTACCTGGCATCAATAGGGACCCCTTTGATCCGACCCATACTGAATATATGGACCAGAATTTTGGGATAGACATTGGTGCGATGGAGTCTACTACCTTCAGGGTACCATCCAAATTTATCCCTCAATTACCGAAGGATAACATCGATGTATTTTCTGATACAGTGGCAAATGATAATCTAAAACTGAGTAGGGAAACCCCCAAACAGAGCAATCTCAACAAGACACAATGGAACCTCTTGACTAATTTACAGAAAGACCAATCAATAGTCATTAAGCCCTCTGACAAGGGGGGCAATATAGTTATCATGGACAGGGAAAACTACATTAAAGAGGGACTGAGACAGGTGAGAAACAGCACATGTTACACCCGAACCGATAGAGAATATCTACAGAATGTAATCTCAAATTATAAAGAGAGACTACTCTCCTGGCATGAACAACAATTGTTGAGCTGGGACGAATTACAATTTTTGAAAAACGAGACACCGACCATCCCCACCCTATACCTATTACCCAAAGTCCACAAAGATGCCACTAATCCACCAGGGCGTCCCATTGTTTCCTCAAAAAATAGTGTCTTTGAGAATACCTCCAGGTTTGTGGATTACTTCCTTGCACATTTTGTACATAATTTAGACTCCTACATCAGAGACATGAAAGATTTTATCCATAAAACCAACAATCTATGCTGGAAAGGAGAATGTTGGCTTGTATGTTTAGATGTGGAAAGTCTATATACGAGCATTAGACATCAGGATGTATGAATGCCTGTAAACATTTCCTTAGAATGAGGAGCGCTACGACCTTACTACACACACAAATGATCATGGAAATGATTGAAACATGTCTAAAGGAAAATATTTTCCTCTTTGAGAATACACTTTACAGACAAACACAGGGGACAGCCATTGGGGCCTGCTTTGCCCCCAGCTATGCCAATCTTTTCGTAGGCTGGTGGGAGGAGCAGGTCCTGTGGAACCGTGATCATAATAAATTCATAGATCATATCATTGTGTGGCTCAGATATATAGACGACATGTTCTTCGCTTGGGAGGGGAGCGAAGAAGACCTCAACAACTTCTTGATAGCCATCAACAGAAACAAACTCAACCTTAAATTCACTATGAATTACAGCAGAGAGATGGTAGATTTTCTGGATCTGAAAGTGACTCTAAAAGATGGCACACTGCAGACAGAACTTTTCAGGAAGAGCACAGCTGGGAACTCCATTCTACATGCGGATAGCTGTCATCCTCCGAGTTTCCGCTGGAGTATCCCATTTAGTGAGTTTCTTAGAGCAAAAAGAAACAGTAGCACCGATGAAAGCTATAGAAACACCAAACAGGAAATGACTGATCGTCTCATTGCGAGAAAATATCCTAAGAAGAGTCTAAATAGAGCAAGTACAAGAGCAGATGAGAAATCAAGGGAGAATCTATTGCAAGACAAACCACAGACAGTTAAAGATCCAGAAAAAACACTGATTAGGTTTATTGCCAAATTTACCAGTCAGGCAAGCAACTTACGCAGGATCCTGAAGAGTAGATGGACAATTCTAACGCATGATACCACATTGAAACCTAAAATAGGGAAAACACCTAACATTACGTTTCAAAGAAATCTCTCCTTAAGGGACATGCTGGTTCACAGCCACTTGAAAAGTAACACCGAAACATGGCTACAACGAAGCCGAGGTTTCGAAAAATGTGGGCACTGCAAAGCTTGCAAATATAGCAGTAATATCAGGAGGTCTTTTTGGAGAGAATCAGGAAAAAACAGCGCATCACCAAACTGATTACATGTAAAACAGACTTCGTAGTCTATGTAATCACCTGTCCCTGCGACAGATGGTACAAAGGATCAACCACATTCCCAGTACAGAAAAGAATTTTAGAGCAATGGCGAGCTATTACTAACTCAGATCTGAGTTATAGCACGACACTTCAGGGAAAACCATGATGGAGACTGGACCAAAGCAAAGTTTTTGGACTGGACACAGTCGCAAAACACACTAGGGAGAGAACAGAATTGCTGCACTACGCAGAATGGAGTCTAGATACATTTTGAAGGCAGGTAGCCTCGCCCCTCATGGTATGAACCTGGATGAAGAGTTACATACACACCTCTAATTTAGAAGCTCCGATATTTTTTAACCCGTATTCTTTATGATTTTACTGAATGTGTATGAATATGAGTAATGTTTTTTCTTTCTCTTGAAGCATAGATCTGTTCTTTTTGTTCCTCTGTGAGATTATAGAACCACATATTTGCATATACATAGTCTGGTTATAAGCCCTTTGAAACGTATTTCAGTATAACAATTTCTCTGTCTTTGTTATGGATGGAAGGGAAATCCCCATGCAAATTATGCTGGAAGTACCTCTGGGAGAGTAGAAGGTGATCCCCATGTGGCAACACCTTTTTGTCCTTCACCTACAGTGAACTACGACAGTGAAGTTAATTTGGGTACTATATCCGTAAGTGCAGAATTCTTTGAATTATGTGTTAATATACTATAACCTTAAGGGATAATGAATTAACCAGACAATATGGATAAAATGAGATAAGTTCGCAAAGTTGTTTAGAACCTCTCTAATTCAATAGTACTATATTATGAATACTAAGAATTATGGTCCAATGTTTAAAGCGATTCAAATTGAATTGCTCACAAAACACTGTTGATAACGTTTTGTTGAAAAGAGGAACATGCAGGAAATGCAAAGTATTTTGTTTATGTCTATTGCCAATACATCAAGAATGACTTTGTATTTAAGGAAGTAATAGGAAAAAAACGGGTCATGTGAAAAAGAACAAAAGTTCGAAACGCGTCTGTTTCTTTGCCATTAAAATATTTCCATAAATTCTAGACCGCGTTGGTGTGGCTGTTTCCTGCTGGCTGTGACTGCTGCCTTAAACCAGGATTGCAATTGGAATATATATATCACTCAGTTTTGCCATATGAGGTACTATGGAAAAGTATGGTAGCACCTTGCTACAAAATGGTATACGTTCTGCCTGGCAGGTAGCTACATTGAGGGTTACTTTACTAATAGGACCAGAAAATACTTGAGAAGCACCTTAATACAATAGGTACTCTTGAATGTCTGAAAAACACTCAGATATGTTTTGGAAGTACTATGGAATATGGTGGCAGCAGCCTGATACGTGATGATATGCATTTACATTTTTTTTTTTTACGAAAGTGAGATTCGCGTACTGATTGTGTACTGGTCATGGAGGGTGCGCAAATCCAAGAATTGTTACGGGAGCCGCGATGGTCCTGCGTAACGTCACGTACGTATTTCCGTGGGTCGCGCCAGGTGCGCAAATACACCGTAAATTATTTTGTTTTAAAAGTATATGTATATAACTTTATTATATATATTATACCAAGAGATTAATATACACAATTGTAAATATCGTATATTTGTAACTGGAATAAAGATATATTATTGTTAAATATATTTTTCGGGAATCGCGTCAGGTGTGCGCCGGTTGTGCGCCGGGTGCACAAATCCCATGTGATTTCAAAAGAAAGCATTTCTTTGGTTAAGAAGCTTTTTATTCTAGAACTTGCAGGACCTCACCCAAATTTTTCATTCTTTCAACAACATCTACAGAGACACAGCTCTTGTGTTTTCTCTCTTCTTTTCTGCATTTTTTTGGTGTTTATTTGACATCAACAGAAAATGGCTTCTTCTAATCCTGCTCAACAGCTTCCTCCAGAAGAAGAAGAAGAGTTGGAAGAACCAGTAAAACAAAGGTACGAGAGCATCGTATGGGCCTTTTTCTCCATTCCTGCTGGTGGGAAGAAGGTCAACGCATGTGAGGTGACGTGCACTATCTGCGACAAGGTCCTCTCACGTGGATCAGAGAAGAAATACTCGTATGGGACATCTTCGATGCTGATCCCCAGACGTGGGTCCCGGGCTCACTGTGCCACTGGAATCAAGCTATCCTGGCTGATGAGGGGTGAAACCCCGAAACAGGTCCTAGGATGCTTGTTTCCGGTCCAGTGAGGACCTGGCTTGGCAGTTCGGGCTGGACTGTTCCCATGAGGCACAGGGTCAGACTGATTTGCATATGGCCATGTCTGAACTGGGGTGGTGGAGTGAGCTAAAGAATGATGATGGATTAAACCCAGATCAGTTGACTGGGGGTGAGTGTTTGATTTGCTCTAACGCTCCGTCCATCATCCTATTTGGTATCGCTTCGATGCTTAAACACCTGCAGACGATGCATCAACGGCGTCTTGCAAGAGAACAACTTCGTCGAAACCTTCAAAAACAGGCATCACAAGAAGACCAAGTTGCAGGGCCAAGCACCACATCAGGTTCTTCCACTACTCAAAGAACCCATATTTACCTGAATTCGCTGGATTGGAGCAGCGTTGTATTAAATCTAAAAAAGTTCTTTGCTACGGAGAGCAATCGGTGGATGCTATCGTGGTTGCTGTAAAAAACCACCATTGTTAATTTTTTTTTGGGTTGTTTTTACAATGACTTCCTAATTGCAAAATGTTTCAAACGTTTTCTCCGTTCATTCTGTTGATTTTTTCATTTTTTTTTAAAAAAACACCAAAAAAATGCAAAAAAGAGTTGAAAAAATACAAAATGTTTATAAAATAAAAAAAGAAGAACAAAAATGTTCTTTTTAGAACCGCCTATTTGGTTAAAAACAGACAAATTTCTATGTGTTGTATGAATTGCGGCAAATGTAATATATGGAGAAGTGCATGAGTAGTGCATGTGTGATTGAATGAGTGCATGTGTAGTGCCTGGGTGATTGGAGAAGTGCATGTGTACTGCCTGAGTGAATGCATGAGTGCATGGGTAGTGCCTGGGTGATTGGAAGAGTGCATGGGTAGTCCCTGGGTTATTGCATGAGTGCAGGGGTAGTGCCTGGGTGATTGGAGGAGTGCTTGAGTAGTGGCTGAGTGATTGGAGGAGTGCATGGGTAGTGCCTGGGTTATTGCATGAGTGCATAGATACTGGCTGGGAGATTGGAGGAATGCATGGATAGTGCCTGTGTGATTGGAAGGGTAATGTCTAAGTGATTGGAGAAGTGCATAGGTAATGCCTGTGTAATTTCATGAGTGCATGAGTAATGTCTGGGTGATTGGAGGAGCGCATGGGTAATGCCTGGGTGACTGCATGAGTGCAGGGGTAATGCGTGGGTGATTGGAGGAGTGCATGCGTACTGCCTGAGTGATTGAAGGAGTGCATGCGTAATGCCTGGGTTATTGCATGAGTGCATAGAAAGTGCCTGTGTGATTCGAGGAGTGCATGAGTGGTGCCTGGGTTATTAGAGGAGTGCATGAGTAGTGCCTGGGTGATTGTATGAGTGCATGGGTAGTGGCTGGGTGATTGGAGGAGTGTACGGATAGTGCCTGGATTATTGCATGAGTGCATGTGTAGTGCCTGGGTGTGAGAAGGAGGCCTGGTATATGCAGTCCACTGATTAAAGTGGGCACCTTGTACCAGTCCACACAACCCTTATGATGTATGAGGTCAAAAGATAACCTTTAGAAAGCTATCCTAGTGGTAGCTGTGGAGAGCAGCCTTCAGGCTTAATCTTGAAGGAATGTAAAGCAGCTTGTTTTACCAGAGTATCACCTCCTGAATGACTAAATGAAAGGAGAACCGCACAGTAGTTATATAAAAATATGTATTTATTAATATAACACTCTCTACTAATCTCTACAGGAGATTAGAACACAAAGCACACAATACTGAATCAATAGAACATTCGTAAGTAGCACAATACACAGCGGGCTCCTAAAAAAGTGGTATAACAATCACAACTTGACTAGACACAGGCCCTACAGCACGTAGAATCGCTGGGACCCCAAGGAACCACCCAAGGCAGTGACACAGTGCGCCCACGGAGGACGAGTGCAGTGAGGAAACACGACCGCATGCTCCGTGCAACTCTATGGGAAAGTTACGTTTGTAAAGTTACAGTTTAAGGACACTTCTACGAGGACTTCGAGCAAACCCTTTGGAACATAAGAGGTTCTAGAGCCAACACACCAGTGAGTACTGAGGTACCCGTGTTACCTATCCCAGAGGAGCCGGGTGCATAGGGGTAAAGTGGTGTCAGAAACCTTCGTCGTTTTAAATGGAGAGTTGCGAAGAAGTACTGCTGCCAGGAAGGTGAAGAGTGTCCGGTGGAATCCAAAACTGGATTCTAGGTGAGAGGAACCTGAAAGCAGAGGGGACAGAGTCTGGGTCACTTCAAGTGACCAAGGGCTCGGTAGACGAGTGCCCACCGATGTCGGGTGCTTCAGGTGTGAAGAAAGGATGCTTGACTCTGCAGCCACGAGGACCAGGAGATGTCAAGGACAACCAGGACCTGGAGGTGAGCTGTCCCTTGAAGGATGTCGAGTGCTGAGGGGTCGGTGTCCGGCTGGAGCATCAACAAGCATTGGCAAATGCAACCCATGTAGGAAAGACAAACAGGTTATGGTGTGGACCAGCAAGGTCCAGGGGACTCTCCAAGCAATGGGGAGTCAGGGCATGTCTGGAGCAACCAGGGAAGCCCAAGAACAAACAAGGTGACCCTCGCCAGGACCCACAGGCCAACAGACCAGGGATCGCAAGGAGACCTTGAGCAAATTTACAAAGCACCAGCACACAGAGCACTCGGTGAGTGGAGGCCAGATATCTTGGGTGCAAATGCTGCTCGGGGTCAGGACTACACAGAGTCCAAAGCACAAGCTCAGGGGTCACCAACAAGCATATGCTCTTGCAAATGTATGCTGTGCACAGGGGTTCGGGTTGCACGGTCCCCACGAGGGATACTGGTCTCAGAATCACTGAGAGGTCAGATCAACCTTAGGGACCTTCAGAAACCCACCTCCTGTGTTGCTGAAATCTTCGGAGTCCACAGGAGCTCTGGAGATGCAAGCCAGTCAGATGCGCTTAGGTGCCTGCTACTGCAGGGGAGTAACTCCTTTACTCCAAGGGAGATTCTTCAGTCATCCAGCATCGTGCAGATAGTCGAAGTACTTGGTTTCTTCTAAGCAGAATCTTGTCCAGGTAAAATCTAAAGTCCTGTAGCCAGGTATCCTACTTTATACCCACGGGAAAGCGTTGTAAAGATTCTGGGGACCCTCCTAGGGGAGCGGCAGGACAGAGGGGTGGCTACACCCATGTCCTTTGTCCAGTTTCATGCCAGAGCAGGAGCCAATGGCTCCCAGAACTGGTTTGAGCTGGACGATGCACAGGGACACCAAACGTGCCCCCAGTGCAGACTTTCTGGCACTCTCAGAGTGCACCCAGCCAGACCCAATACACTAAACCCTGTCTGGGAGGTGGTCACACCTCCCTGTGACAGGATGCCTATTGTCATGCCTTCCTCTGCTCCAGCTTGGATCAGCAGCAGGAGAGCAGATTCGTGTCTGTGGCTGGCAGCGTCCATTTTGTGTTGCCCGGGTCGAGAAAGCTGGTACCGGGTAGACCGGTGACCCACAGTAGTGGTTTCAGAAGGGTGGAATCATACCTCCCACACCAGTTACTGAAGTGGAGGTATGATTCCAAGGTGTTTGACACCAAACACGACATGTTTCTAAGCAGCCGTTTTAAAGTTAGCATTTACCGGGAGGTTATAATGCAACTTAACCTATATGTCTGGCTGCATCACTGACAACCCCGGAGAATGGTCTCCGAAGGCTGCAGAGGGGCTCTGCTCATGCAGGGGCACCCTCTCACATAAAACCCAGCACCCTTCCTTCAGGATTGATAAGACCTGCCATAGGGGTGACTGATAGGTTTTTTAGTATAGTGATTTAGATAGATATAGTGAACCTATATCTAAGTAAGTGGTGCAAGCACCAGCTTACACAGGCTGCTGTAGCAGGCCTGTTGTGTCATTTTGAATGGCTTCTCATGGGTGGCATAATACATGCTTCAGCTCATGGGAGGCCTCTGGGGTACCTATGCCCTGGGTACATGGTGTACCATATACTAGGGACTTATAAGGGTACCCCAGTATCCAATCTGGAGTGTACCTAAAGTACATACATAGCAATTTAAGGGAGAAAGCAGATAGACTGGGGTCCTGGATAGCAGGATTCCAGTCAGACTAGTCCAAAACAGTGAGACATCAGCAAAAAGTGGGGGTAACCATAAGAAGCAGATCCTACTTTCCTACACAACCCCCCCCCCCAAACGCAAGGACATTAAACTAACCTTGACCAGTTGAGTCTTCTTGTTCTAAGTGGAAATATCTGGAGAGTCCATCTGCATTGGCATGGTTACTCCCAGGTCTATGTTCCACTGTATAGTCCATCCCCTGTAGGTAAATGGACCACCTCAAGAGTTTGGGGTTTTCACCCTTCATCTGTTTTAGCCATAAGAGGGGCTTATGGTCTGTCTGAACAATGAAGTGAGTGCCAAACAGGAATGGCCTCAGCTTCTTCAGAGCCCAAGCCACAGCAAAGGCTTCCCTCTCAATAGCTGACCAACGTTTCTCTCTGGGGGTCAGCCTTCTGCTTATGAAAGCTACTGGCTGATCCTGACCCTCCTAATTTAATTGTGATAACACAGCCCCTACCCCCAATTCAGATGCATCTGTTTGAACAATGAATTGCTTGGAATAATCAGGACTTTGCAGAATGGGAGCAGTGCACATGGCCTGCTTCAGGTCATCAAATGCCTTTTGACAGCTAACTGTCCACTGAACTTTCGTAGGCATTCTTTTGGAAGTTAAGTCATTCAAAGGGGTCACTATGGAGCCATATCCTTTGATAAACCTCCTGTAGTACCCAGTCAGGCCCAAGAAAGCTCTGACCTGAGTCTGGGTAGTTGGAGCAACCCAATCCATGATGGTTTGGATTTTGCTCTGCAATGGTTGAACCTGGCCTCCACCCACAAGGTGGCCCAGGTACACAACCTTACTCTGCCCTATCTGGCACTTGGTGGCCTTGATAGTGAGGCCTGCTTTCTGCAGGGCCTCCAGAACATTTCTAAGGTGGACCAGGTGATCCTCCCAGGTGGAGCTAAAGACAGCAATATCATCAAGATAAGCTGCACTATAGTCTTCCAGACCTGTGAGAACTTTATTCACCAGCCTTTGAAATGTGGCAGGTGCATTCTTCAAGCCAAAAGGCATCACCACAAATTGGTAGTGCCCACTAGGGGTTGAAAATGCTGTTTTTGGTTTAGCTTCCTCAGCTAATCTGATTTGCCAGTAACCAGCTGTCAGATCAAATGTACTTAGGAATTTGGCAGAGGCCAAAGTGTCAATAAGTTCATCTGCCCTTGGAATTGGATGAGCATCAGTCCTAGTGACTGCATTGAGTCCCATGTAGTCAACACAGAACCTCATCTCTCTCTTAATACCCTGGGTGTGAGGTTTTGGTACTAAGACTACTGGGCTAGCCCAAGGGCTATCTGAGAGCTCAATCACTCCCAGTTACAACATTTTCTGGACTTCAGTCCGGATACAGTCCCTGACATGATCAGGTTGCCTGTAAATCATATTTTTAACAGGCAGACTGTCACCTGTGTCCACCTCATGTGTACACCAGGTAGTCTGACTTGGAGTCAGTGAAAACATGTGTCTGTACTGATTGAGGACCTTCTACAATCAGTCTGTTGCTGTTCAGTGAGGCTGCCTGCCAAGGCTACACCATTAACTGAACCATCATCAGGGTTCTGTGAGAGGAGGTCAGGGAGTGGATCACTCTCTTCCTCCTGTCCCTCATCAGTAGCCATGAGCAAGCTCATGTCTGCCCTGTCCACATATGGCTTGAGCCTGTTCACATGGAGCACCATGTGGGGCTCCTGGGAGTTCCAAGGTCCATCAGGTAGGTAACCTCTCCCTTCTGCTCAAGAATGGTATGGGGCCCACTCCACTTGTCTTGGAGAGCTGCTGGGGCCACAGGCTCCAACACCCACACCTTCTGTCCTGGCTGATACACAGTCAAAACAGCCTTTTGGTCATGACAGGCCTTTTGCAATTCCTGGCTAGCCTCAAGGTTTTTGGATGCCTTCTTCATGTACTCAGCCATCTTGGAGCGGAGACCAAGTACATAGTCCACTATGTCCTGTTTAGGTGGTTTGAGTGGTAACTCCCATCCCTCCTTAACCAAACATAAGGGACCCCTAACTGGATGTCCAAAAAGAAGTTCAAAATGGCTATAGCCAACCCCCTTCTGAGGAACCTCTCTGTAGGCAAAGAGAAGGCAGGGCAAAAGATATCCCATCTACGCCTGAGCTTGTCAGGGATACCTTTTATCATGCCCTTGAGGGTTTTGTTGAATCTCTCAACTAACCCATTGCATTGTGGGTGATAGGGTGTGGTGAATTTGTAATTCACTCCACACTCCTTCCACATAGCAGTAAGATAACCAGACATAAAGTTTGCACTTCTGTCTGATACCACCTCCTTAGGGAAACCCACCCTGGAAAAGATTCCCAGGAGGGCCCTGGCCACAGCAGGAGCTGTGGTGGTCCTAAGGGGTATTGCTTCTGGATACCTAGTGGCATGGTCCACCACCACTAGTATGAACCTGTGTCCAGATGCAGTTGGAGGATCCATGGGACCAACAATGTCAATCCCAACCCTCTCAAAGGGAACCCTCACCACAGGTAGTGGTATCAGGGGGGCCTTTGTAGTACCTTACCACTGGCTTGGCAAGTGATACAGGAGCAACAAAACTCCTTTGTGTCTTCTGACATGTGAGGCCAGTGAAAGTGAGGGACAAGTCTGTCCCAGGTCTTGCCTTGGCCTAAGTGTCCTGCTAATGGGATGTCATGTGCCAGTGTTAATAAGAAGCCTCTAAACTTCAGAGGTATAACCAACCTCCTGGTAGCACCAGGCTTGGTGTCTCTACCCTCTGAATATAGAAGTCCATCATCCCAGTAGATCCTGTGGGACCCACTGGCACTCCCAGCAGTCTGAGGGGTTCAAGAGAGGGGCAGTTCAGTTGCTCCTGGCTCAGCTCTGCCCTGGAAGGGCCCCCTGTCTCCAAGAACTCAACCTGGTCAGGTTCAAGTTCCTCTGAGACAGTTCCTTCACAGGGACTAAGATCATCTCCCTCAGGAGACTGATCCTCACTCTGAGGCAGGGGGGAAGACACTGCCTTACCCCTACTGCTCCTTCTCTTGGAAGGCACCCGGTCCCTCATTTCAGGATCCAGGGCCTGTTCAGTGGAAGACATTTGTGCCTGTGACCTAGTCATGGCAAACACATCTGCAGGGATGCCCAACATTTCTGCATGTGTCCTGAGTTCCACTTCAGCCCAAACTGAAGTCTCCAAATCATTGCCCAACAAGCATTCCACAGGGAGGTCTGAGCTAACCACAACCTTCTTAGGGCCAGTTACCCCTCCCCAGGTGAAATTCACAACTGCCAAGGAATGGTCGGTCCTGACATTGCTAGCATTGGTCACTTGGTACATCTCACCAAGTATGATCTGGTCAGGGCCCACAGGATCTTTTGTCACCATTGTGACACTTGCACCTATGTCCCTGTATGCCATGGCCTCCTTACCATTGATTAAAGGCTGTTGTCTGTACTTGCCCAGGGTACTGGGACTGACAAATAAGGAGGCAATATCCATGCCTCCATCACATACCAAAACAGCCTGAGTTGGAATTCTGACTAGGCCAGAATCCATCTCAGATCCCAAGGTTAACCCTACTATTTCCTTGTTCTGTGAACCACCACTTGAGACTGTGCTAGGGGGGACAGTTGCCTTAGGGGCAGTGGTGGTAGGAGTGGAATCCTTGGCCCTTGGACAATTGGCATCCTTTGTCCAATGGGTCTTATCTTTACAGATATGACACCAAGGTTTCCTTTTGCCTTTACCCTTGTTAGATTGTGACTCCCCCGCAGTTGCAGCTTTTTGGGTCCCTTGTGAAGACTTCTGGTCTTTACCTTTCTCCCCACCCTTATCTGGAGTTTTAGCATCTTGCTTCTTTTGGTCACCACCTTGATTCTGAGTTTTCTGCTTCACCCTGGTCCTGACCCATTTGTCTGTCTTCTTGCCCAATTCTTGGGGAGAGATCAGATCAGAATCAACCAAGTACTGATGCAACAACTGGTTTTGGCAATTATTAAGGATCTGCTCCCTCATAATTAAATTGTACAATCCCTTAAAATCATTCACTTTACTGCCAAGTAACCAGCCTTCCAGAGCCTTAGTAGCACACTACAAAGTCTACCCAGTCCTGAGTCTGTGTCTTCTGGGTGTCTCTGAACTTAATCCTGTATTGTTCAGTGGTTAAGCCAAACCCATCAATGTGAGCACTCTTCAGGACTGAATAATTGTCAGCATCCTCTTCTCTAACAGTGAGGAGCTTATCTCTACCTTTGTCAGCAAAGGAGAGCCACAAGATAGCTGCCCACTGCTCCTGAGGGACCCTCTGTACCTTACAGGCCCTCTCTAGTGCAGTTATCCATTTGTGGATGTCATCCCCACTTTGGTAGGGAGGGACTATCTTGTTCAGGTTCCTATGATCATAAGCATACTCCTTAACCCTAGGGATACTGTTGCTGCCACCATGGGACTCTAGTCCCAATCTCTTTGTAGCTCTCTGGAGCTCTAGGGATTCCCTGTCTAGGGCCAACTGCTCCTTCTTGAGCCTAAGCTTGATTTTCTCAAGCTCCAGAAGTTGGCACTGCCTCTCATAAGAGGATTCCCTAATATTTGAGATGGAAGTCCCTACAGAAGTTCCTGAGTGCTGAGATACTATAGAGGGAGATCTAGATATCCTAGGTAAACTCTGTACTCTTCTGTTGTATTCCTCTTAGGGTGTCCATAAACGGGCTTTCCAGTATCATGTCCTTATAAAGGCACAATTCGCCCTGCCCTTATATAGGCATAAAATCCCAGCCCTTATTTAGGCATTAAACCGTGCACTCCAAATACAGGCATGGTCTCTGACATCCGTCCACCCTAACGTCACAACGAGTTCATGAAGAACAGACCCTTAGGCTGCGGGAGTTTCCCTAGCCCAGGACTATTGATTTCTTCAAGGACTCATATATTATGCATGAACCATTATTCCTTAGGGGTTCATTCATGACGTCTTCCGCTGTCCGATCCACGTCAATGCTAACATTCTGAGGTACCTCTCAGGTATAAATATACCTTCCCTAGCCCTTGTAAACAAGAGGAGACCTCGACTTCAGAGGAGCCCGTTTCCCGGCCGGACGCACTGAGAAGACGCTGTCATCTCTGCACGCACAGAGTCCAGCTTCCAGTGATCTGACTTCCCTTGCGGGGTGTTGGAGTTTGAGTCTGGCAAAGAGATTCCTACCTCTCTCATTCTTCAGGTATGGAGCTGACAAGAACCTAGAGGGACTCTTGGCATACTAGGCATACTAGGCATACTAGGCTTAACATACTCTTAGTATACCATAGTAAGGAATACTTCACCTACTTCATACCTCTCCCTACACCTAGGTTAGGTTAGGTACATTGGGGTAGAACTAGATTAGAAACGCATCGTATGAGTACTCGCATTTTTAGTCTGTGTTATTTATGTAAAGGCATATATACTAAAAGATAATGCTATCGCAGTATTATTTATTTCTACTGCTCACACTGTACATTATTTATCTCACATACTGTCTTGTGATCGTAACAGCACATTTTACTTACACCAGAAACAAGACTGTTCAATAAATCTTTTATTGAAACGCCCGTCTATTTCTTTCTGTGTAACTTGGAGAAAACTAAGCATGCACGATTGAGCTGAGTGAAATAGTTATCTATTGTTTCCACGACTCTGGGACACGTTCTGATTCTAAAGGGAAACAAAGTGGTCATGTTTTGCGGCTGCCAGAAACTACTCCCTTCTTGTTGTCAAGGAGTTTCTAGTGGCCTCTGAGCTAGCTGGCACAAGTAATTAAGTTTAATATACTCGATAGGGACATACTGACCTTAGTCCTATGTCAAACCTATAGGATATATTATTCTAATGCGCAGAGCCTATTAGGGAAATAGGAGCTACACTACACTTCCTGGTGGAGTAAATAGAGGGCCACTGGGGCCTTCTCCTCCACCTGAAGGAAGCTCTATGTTGCCCAGGTTAGAATCATCTTGATTCTCCTGGCCAGGGTTTGAGTCCAGGTCAAAGAAGGTTTCACTTCCTGGCCTTTCCTCATTCCCTGCCCCACCCAATCAATCAATCAATATTTGCTTTATTCGATTCAAATATTAAATCATAAAAGCACAAGAAATATCATTCAACATTTAAAAATAAGCATTCTTGATTTAAAAGTTTATCAAACTAAAAACTGATTAAAATCAATTATAATTACAATAAACATGAAATAACAAACAGATTACAAGGTGTTAGCCACATGCTCAGGTAGTAGCAAAATCATCATATGTCTCAGTTAGTTTCAACAAGAATTGGACCTTGCATCGATGACCTTGTTCTAACCACCCCTTTCAACTATTTTACAATGTGACTAGTAACATTTTCATCAGCTAGAGATTGAAGCCTTATAAATGCGGGTCGGCATTGCCTCAAGCCTAGCAATTTCAAATAAGGCACAATCCATCTTCTCCTGAGCACCGTATAAAATTTACAAAAAAACATCATATGGATTGTCGACTGATTAAATACATTGTCACAAGGACAGGGGCATAGAGAACGTGACCAATCATTTAATTGGGGAAATGTAACCAGGTTGTGAAAATTGCCTAAACGTAGGCGCGTCAGTAAGAACCTATCATAATTACTTGGGGTACATAATAAGTACGGTTGTATCCCTGTTTGAATCAAGAGTAATTGATTGGCTCTGATTGTCTGTTTCATAATGTTAGAAGACAGCCTGATCGTCTCCAGGTGATTTAAACATAATGTTTTTAGGTCCTTCCTCGAGATATGAATCAAGGAGTCAGGATTGTTAAACAACTCAATGTGGTCAAGGTCACCAAAAAATGTTTTAATGTAAGCAAGCCAGGAAATATGATTTACCTGCTGCAGTTTCAAACAATCTAAAATCACTTCCCGATTTAGGCCTGTAGACACCCCTGTCCAGACCTTATGCCATAATAAAATTGGCTGGATTTTAATACGGTCAGACAGGTATGGCAGGCCCAACTCGGCATGGCAGATGTAAGTAGCTGTGCTAACAGGAACAGCCAAGAGGTATCTCAAAAAACTATTTTCAACTTGTTGGAGTGGCTCCACATTTACATGGCCCCAGATGCCAGCCCCATACAAGGCAACCCACTCTATCTACCTCATCATACCCTGGGGTCTTCCTAAGGTCATCCAAGAGCAACATCTCAATGAGACGTTGGGTGTTTGAACCTCTCCCTGTCCTCAACTTCCTAGACACACACATGGCTTTCAATTCCTGGAATGTGAGGCCATTGTACCTAGTTGGCAGAGAGCCACTGGCTTCTCCTCTTGAAGACATACTAGTGTTATGTGGTGTAGGCACCTACCTAACCTAGTGGAGATTAAACTCTCTTGAGTTGGAGAAAGGGTGTGCTAGACCCTTGACTTACCCAACTCCAAGTTCAGTAGAACTTACTTATTCAAATCTTGATGTATTATATGTGCCTAATACTTAGTGGTTTTCAGTTAATCACTCAATGAGATTTATCCGGGAAAACAATAGCAAGCTTGAATCCCAACCGCTGCACACCAATGTGAGAAGGTGGCCTGGTATATGCTGTCCACTGATTAAAGTGGGCACCTTGTACCAGTCCACACGACCCTTATGATGTATGAGGTCAAAAGATAACCTTTAGAAAGCTATCCTAGTGGTAGCTGTGGAGAGCAGCCTTCAGGCTTAATCTTGAAGGAATGGAAAGCAGCTTGTTTTACCAGAGTATCACCCCCTGAATGATTAAATGAAAGGAGAACCACACAGTAGTGATATAAAAATATGTATTTATTAATATAACACTCTCTACTAATCTCTACACAAGATTAGAACTAACCCTGGGCGTAGCTCGCGTAGTCGCGCTACGCGAAGCTGTTAAAGCGCTACGCGAGCGTGCGTAGCTGCTTGTCGTGCCCGTTCGCGATGCGTTTTTCTTCTTCGGGAACGTGTTGTGCGTGTTCGGGACGCTGTTTGTGTGCTCGGGGGATAGTATCTCGCGAACTTGCCCATGCGGTCGCCTATGGGTGCGGCCATCTTGTTTTTCACTGGTCCCGCCCGTTCGCGATGCCTTATTTCCTGTTCCGGGTCGCGTATAGCGTGCTTGCGATGCGCATTTTATGTTCGGGAACGCGTTGTACTTGTTCACGACGCTTTTTGCATGCTCGGGGGGAAATATCGCGCGAACTTACCCACGCGGTCGCGATGGGCGCGGCCATCTTGTTTTTCACTCTATGCTATGGTTCTGGGCCTGCTTTTCTATCCTCCCTCAATCTTTGCAATCCTTAGTTTTTGACACTGTTTTTCAATATTTTTTTATTTATTATCTATCTATCTCTCTCTGTCCCTAAGTCTATATTTTGCATTTATTTCTACTTTTACTGTGTTATTTTTACTTTTCTACTGTTTTATAATACTTCCTTCTTTAAGCTCCTACTTCTTCCCCTAACTTTATTTTTTCCCTCTAACTTTTCTTTTCCGCCTCTCACACACCCCAGAACCATGGCGAAGGGTAGCACTACCGGCTCCAAGGGCAAGGCATGTGCGCCCAAGAGCCGCCTGCCTTGTGGCAGACTGCGCCCTGCGCTTTTTTGCGAGGAGGAGGTGGCCGCCCTTGTTTTTTTTGTGCAGCGCCACCTCCCCTTGACCTTGGCAGCAGGCCAGGCTCCGGGTACCCAACTCAGGAGCGTCACCGCCAGTGGGCGAAGGTGCGCCGGGCAGTGTTTCGCTGCTCAGGGGTCCGGCGCACCCATAACCAGCTGGCCCACCGGTGGTCAGACATCCTGGACCGGGAGCAGGACCTGTTGGACCTGCTAGGTTTCGAGGTCGTGGGGCTTGGTGAGTAGCTAATATATAGTAGTATAAGTATTGTGTATAATTTTTACGAATAACAAGAATACTGCTGCTTACATTGCAGGTAAATTACGTTTCAAAATCTTCTGTGATTGTAGGACGCAGGTGCTCGGCGCTACTCTTACTTGTTTGCAACTTTGCGCTCGCTTGGGCTGATTATTATGTAAGAGTTTACTTTAGAGAACTTAAGTTAGGTAATGCTATTGCTAGAGAGACTCTAGTCCTTCCTTTGTCCTCCTGTCAAATAGTGGTGGATGGATTGATACTAGGTTTAGTTAGTATTAGTTGATAATTTTTAGCGGTCTGCGTGATGCATCCTCTGTCACTGAGTGCTGCTTACCCCAGTCCTTAGTAGAACCTTTTGTAGTTTGTTTAGTGAGTGGTAGGCTTAGCAGTGTCAGTCAGTAGCAGAACATCAGACATGCAACCAACCAACAATTTGGTGTATGCACAAATTTATGCATGTGTCCTCCATCTCATCTATGCATTTTTGAGGGCTAAAAAAATGGAAATGCAGACTTAGTGAACAATTGGCCCGTCTGGAATAGGTGGGCTAGGTCAGGTGGTACTTAGGCTTAGTTAGTATTCTGGATTCGAATCAATCAGAATGGAACACTGGATTAGTGTTCATAATTAAGTAGACGGTCTGTGAATCCCGCAAGCCAGTAGTCGATCTGATTAGATAGGTCAATTTTATTGCAATTATTGTTTCCTAAAATGTTTTTTGAGCGTTTTTTAAAATAATTTATTTGTTTCACAGCAATCATTAATGTTTGTCTCTTTCTTTATTATATCTTACATGATCACTGATCAGCAGCACCCAGGGGCAAGAAGACGGGGTCCGAGTCAGTGGGACAACCAGAGGACCGCTCCTCTACCGAGGGCCCTGCTGCTGGCCCCAGTAAGTCCTCCAGTGGTTAATATTAACAATTATATTTCCCTAACTTTTACTGCAGCTTATTTTTTCAGAACTATTAATTCTGGTTCCACTTCCTAATTCTATTTTTTTTACAAAAGCTTCTTTGATCTTGACTATCTGTTTCTAAATTCTGGTTATCCCTGCCTCTAAGTTCTAACTGCCTCTGCTATGACTCTCTGTACTACTACTATTAGTCTGTCTGTAGCTAAGCTTGCCCAGTTTGCCACTCTTTATTTTACGGTTTTGAATAAAACTCAGATTGACCAATAGCTCTAGCCACTGAGTCCAGTCCTTTGGGTTGTCCTCTTCTAGTCTTCTTCTTAATCTTGAGGCTTTGACAATTCCCACCAACAAAATGCCCAACCAGATATTTGACTATTTTTGATAGGATATAGTACATACTACTACTGTTGTGGGGATTCTGCACAGCCACATACAGAACTATGCACAAGAAAATAGGATGTTGGTGATGGGAGGTTGGACCTTCCTCACACCTCAGTCAGAAGTGAACCCAAAATCCCCTGACCGACTAGCTATAGTGTCTCATTAGGTCCCCGAACCCCCACCCGAAGATACCCAATGATTACACAACCCAGAACATAATACCCTTTCGCTCACTTACTCGTGTAAGTCCACCACCACACCAAATACCACAGAGTCTATGTGTAAGTTCAAAAGGTTTATTTTCAACTAACAAGCTCTGTATGTTGTTCTATAAAATTCAGTGTACTACAGCCTGCTCCAACAGCAAAATGCATAAGATTAAAACAATAAACATTGTTACAAGTGCATGATAGAAGACAAAAGATCTGTGCGAATTCTGGGAGACCCCTCACCATAGAACGTAGAAGTACTGGTTACATGCATCATAAGCTCTGCAAATCTCTGGTTCGTAGAAGGGAATCTTCTGCTTGTTATGAGAAAAATGGTGCGCGTTAGATAGTTTAATGCAAGAATTTCTCAGTCATGCCAAAAAGTGTAACATGTTACTTATGGCTAAGCAATACGGACTAACCGAACTCCATAACAAAGTGACTTGTTTTTCGACCTCTTGTACGCAACGCTCAGACAGCAGCTGTATGAGCTCATGTGGGCTCAAAGGCGTCTTACTGCACAACAAGCTGCGAGGTAACATGCGCAAAAGACATGAAGCGAAAATGGTTGCATGGCTCAGGCTAACTTTGCAAAGAGTAGAGTAGACTATAATAATGACCCTAGGGACCATAACCATAACACTACTAGTGTCTACTGACTCTACTCTAGTACCCGATTTGGACTAGTGATGTATGTTGTATATGTATGTATTAACTTTTTTTCAATCTTGCTAGTGAAAACGAATAAATAGGGGGAGGTGTACAGGCATCTAAAAATGTGTAATGTTTTTTCTAGGCGTACCGACCACCAGTGCCGGCGGGGCCAGCGGCGATGGCGATGCGGCCATTCCGGAGGGGGCAGGAGATGCGGCACCTGCAGGAGATACAGGGGGTGAGCCAGCAGCAGTGGCGGGCGGTGATAAGTTATATTCATTACTTATTGACATTACACTAGCTGGAAGGGTGTTCACTTCACTCACTGTACTGTTGAGACTTATTAAGTATGAAGTTGTAGTGAACATTATACAACGGTTGAAGAAGACACCCTTTACTTAGCATTAGCAATGCATTAGCAATAGCATTAGCAGCGTGAGTTGAGTAACCAATGGCCTCTTCTATCTGACTCCAACTCAGCTGTGAAAGTTTTATGGAGAAGACTAAAAGTCAGATCAGATTACCTTGATGGATGTGTTGAACAAAAAGGGAAAGAAGGGTGGAAGGAGGAAGGACGGGCGAGATGTAATATGACTGGCAGAGAAGGATACGTTGGAAGCATGCATAGGTGGCTGATAGGAATCAGATGCATGTGTTGTTGAAGGATGGGTGGAAGGTGAAAGAAGATGCCTGCCTGGGTGGGCGACACAGTATGGGTGGATACTGGGGATAGCAAGAATCATCAGCGGTGTTTGGGTGAAACTGAAAGCCAAGGCAAGCAAGGAAGGAGTGGACACATGGGTGGTTGTTGGTGAAACAAACTAAGGTTTGTGGAGAGATTAAGAAGAATGATAGACATTTACTTAGAGTGGATGGATGCCTGTATGTATTCATCATAGACAGCATAGGTGGAGACTGTCACTGGATGCAGAGTCTTAGTTTGAAGAGAATGTAAAAGAAACAGCGCCAGAGTAGCAAAGCTGAGGGGAATACAAGTTGTATTTTCAGTATACAGTTGACTCACAGTAGTTTGTAAGCACATCATATATATATATATTGTGTATAGTTAGTTATCAAGCGCCTTCCTTCGACTCCGAGGACCACTCCCTACCTATGTTAATTTATTTTCGACTGTGTCAGCCAGCCTGCAAAGGGTGGCCTATCTGTTGGTTACTAGCAAATAAACATGTAGGAAACGAATACAAAGTGGATCTATCCTGAACTGGAGAGCAATATGTGACCAAAACCAAGAAATTATTAAAAAATATATGATTTTATTTTATCAATCAATTTTCAAAAACGAAAAGAAACAATTTTTCTTATAAGAGAGATATTTACACTATACATACAATGATCAATAAGAATTAGTGCATTGAAATACTGTCAAAATACAATTTTCACCTAGTAAAGCTAATACTTGTGTTATATCTAGGTTAAATCAAACAACAAAGTATATATCACAAGCTCAACATAAACCAATACATTGAAAAAAATCAGTACATAATGGATGTAAAATCATTCTACAATATAATTATGGCTAACATGGTTACAATCTACGCGCGTTTCGGCGGGACGCCTTCATCAGGTGGCCATATATGTCTAAAAAAGAAAGAAGTGCATATTGAGAGAGTATACAGATATTTTATGCACATATATATACACATATATATTATCTGGGCACATATTATAGATCCTACTTATCAATTCTGTCCTATCTTGGATCAGACCTCTTCAGTTACGGAATAATACATTCATTAACATTAAAAAACAAGGCCGCGTCACAGTGAAAAGTTCCAAGAATACGAAGAGAAAGATTGATGAGGATTCATACAAGACCAATTCACCACATACAGAAAACTGTGAGTTGTAGTAATATAAACCACCTAATGGTGAATAAAAAGAATCAAGTGCAGTGACATACATATACCCAATATGTGTGATGATATTCTTCCGAAAACAGTTAAAGAACAGAGGGGGAAGAAAGGTAAAGCTGCAACTGAATTACCTCAAATGATATGTAACAAATTGTCTTTTAAAGGAGCTTCTTTAATTCATGTCTTCTACCCCTATAGGTGGGGATACAAGGTATTATGAAAATCATTCGAAATAAATATATATTGATGAAAGATAAAATAAGAGTAATGCTAACCGAGGTAAAAATTAGATAAAAACCACACAGGGGCTGTGGCTACTCAGTTCAATACTCTATTATTCATAAGTACCTTTAAAGTAACGACCATGCTTCACAGTAGATGATGACTAAATGGAACAGCGGATCATATAATATATATCTCTCCAAGATGACCAGCAGCTAATGAGAGACACAAACCAGGGAAAATACCGTTGGCGACGGTAGAACAAACATTCAAGGACTATAGCTGTTAAGAGAAGACGGAGGCTTCTAGTTATATAGAACCCTATAAATTACCTTAAATAATTTCCTTTATTTGGAATGATGTGTTCTGCTTCGGAGTCTTAAAGTTATGAGGATGGATGAAGGGTCTCTGGAGAGAAAAGCTTCATGGAAATTGTCTAATAGCCGTTATAAGGGGAAAACACAACACAAGATCCACATTAAAGTGAAGGTTCAATACAACGTTTTGTTCCATACGTTGACCGCCAACTATAAGAGTGTGTACCTGGATATTCATGTAGGCATAATTGTCAGAATTACGAAAAGAATGAAACACCGTCAAACAGGTTTTACTGAGTCGCCAGAAACCACAAAAGCAGGGCAACAAGGAATATTAATACTGTAAAATTGCCAATTTTATCGTGGGTAATTGGTGTGAATAGTTATCTAATATGATAACGACATACCTTAGGACAGCGATGAAGAGAAATATATGCTGGTTACAAAGAAGGTGGAAGTATCATCATCAAGGAGATTTAATTAAAAACCTAAAAACGCAAAAGGAAATGGAAGCACTTATAATGCGGCTTTGAAATAAGTATGAGGCATGAAAATAAGTATGGGACATAGATGTTTTCCTAAAACGCCACCGACATACCTGAGTAATGCATCTATAAAGCGTGAGCTTCATGTTCGTACTGCATAGCCGTGTTGTGGTGGATGACTGGAGACGCCGAACACGAATATGTGGCATAGCAACCTTTAAATATGCTTGTGCGTAACTCTCGTGAACGATACTTCCTAAGAGAAGGAACGCAAACAGGCGGAAGTGATCGAAAACGAGAACGGACATGCTGACAGGTCCAAATATTAGTAGATCACAACCGCCATATTTGAATGTCAGAAAGACTAACGGAAAATGAACATGAAAGGTGAAAATCAATATCACAAAACTATTGGTGGTTATATTATTTAAAAAATACATGTATGTCAACACTTGGAAGTTGGAAATATTGAAAATACTGGTTTCCTCCTAAAATCAGTGTACGCAAACGGGCGGAAGTGATCACAAGCGAAAACGGGCATACTAAAAGGTCCAAATATTAATGGATCACAGCCGCCATATTTGAATGTCAGTGGGACTAACGGGAAATGAACATTAAAGGTGAAAATCAGTATCAAAATACTGTTGGGAATTATATTATTTGAGAAATACATGTGTGTCAACAATTGAAAGTTGGCAATATTCAAGATACTGGTTTCTCCCATAAATCGGTGTACAGTTATATTCGGACTATATATAACCGTTGATTGGACAATTTCCGTAAGAGACATCATGAATTGAAAATGCGAATACCTAGCAGTATAATAAAAGGTTATCGCTACCAATAGTCGCCAGAACTGAAAAGCCCAGAGTGAATAGCATACAATAGAAAATGAATAGCATATGATCTATAATCCTATCACAGTGTCTAAATGTGCAAACTAACAGGATCAAATTCTCTGCATAGAGTCATGCTAAGCAATTTCAAAAATATATGGGCGTCAGTATGATAATCAGTATGAAAAGATGTAACATGATCAGAATCTCTTACATAAGATCATGTTCAATACTATACATGAATATGTGGGCGCCAAAATTGTAATCAGTTTAGGGAGAGAAGCGTTTCTAGCTGTTATTATATTTGATCACCTGATCCCAGGGGATCTCATTATTTAATCCATTTTTATAAGTGTCCAAAAAATAGATCCAGTAGACCTCTCTTCTTTTGCGGATTTCCATACTTTGATTGCCAGAATTGATGCGTATTTTTTCCAAAATAAACCACTGTATATCTTGGGCAGTGTATTGTGTTTCCATATAGTGTTTGACTAATGGAGCTGCTGTCTTTTTGGTCCTGATGGCTGACCTATGTTCGGTTAAGCGGGTGGCCATGGTACGTGAGGTCTCACCGACATAACCCAACTGACAAGGGCATACCAAAAGGTATATGATATTGGTTGTTTTACAGTTAGTTAACACTGTCGATTTAAAGTGGATACCATTTATGCTATAAGCACTAGCTTCTATAGCAAACTGGCATGCCACACAGGACATACACCTAAAATTCCCAATGGGAGGTTCTGCGCCGCAGATCGACGTTTGGATGGAATTCTTTTGTGTGGCTTGCATTCTTGAATGTACTATTAAATCTTTGAGATTTTTATTTTTCCTACAAGCAAAAAGTGGTTTAGCTAAAAGATTGTTACGTTCTCTGGTTGCATTAAGAATATGCCAGTTGCTATTCATGATATGAGGGATTTTGTCATTCATGGTGGAGTGACGTGTAGCAAACACCAATCGAGAGATCGGTGTTTTGCTCTGAGGGGTCAGAAGATGTTGTCTATCGTAGAAACGGGCCCGTTTGTACGAATCACGAACGAGGCGTTTTGGATAGCCTCGAATTATGAATTTGGCTTTCATTTCTGTTGCTCTCAAATCAAAATCCTGTAATGTCATACAATTCCTGCGCAAGCGCAGGAACTGACCAAATGGAATGCTGGTTTTCTGTGATGACGGATGATAACTTTGAAAATGCAACAAAGTATTGCGCGCAGTGGGTTTGGTGTACAAGTCTACTTCCAAATGGTCCCCATTTGTTTGAATTGTGATGTCTAAAAACTCCACTTTGATATTGCTGGAGTTTGCCGTAAAGATGATGTTCCTATCGCATAGATTAATCCAGGATATAAATTGTGGGATATCATCACGGTCACCTGTCCAAATAAAGAAAACATCATCTATATATCTTGACCACGAGTTGACTGACTCACTGAAAGGGGCTATTTCGTTATCAATGTACTTGGATTCAAAAAGGGCCATGTAGATGTTCGCTACAGTGGGGGCACAAGATGCCCCCATACTGACCCCTTGGTTTGTTGGTAAAAATATCCATTGAATTCAAAGGTGTTTTCTTTCAATACCAGAGTTAGACATTCAAGGAAAATGCTCTAGGGCATTCAATATCTAAAACATACATGAACCATTTAACAGCATCGATGGCACCTTCTTGTGGTATGTTGCTATATAGTGCTTCAATGTGCATAGTAATCATAGTGTGAACTGAAGCATTAAAATCAAGATTTTCTACTTTGTTGATGATGTCGCTGGTATCTTTCACATAGGACGGTATTTTAGAAATATGGAGTCTCAACAAGGTGTCCACGTATTTAGACAGGGGTTCGGTGACTGAGCCAATAGTGGTGACGATAGGTCTATACGGAGGATCTATACTATTTTTATGGATTTTCGGAACACTGTAACTGGCTGCCATTTTGGGTTTGTCTATGTTTAGGTATTCCCATTCCTTATCGCAAATGAAATTATTTCTTAATGCTCGTGTGGTGATATTGAGCACTAGCTTCTGAACTCGTTTAGTGGGGTCAGCAATTACATGAGTATAATGCTGTGTATCATGAAGCATTTGTTCCATTTTGTTAATGTATTGCTGAGTATCCATCAGGACTATGCCTCCACCCTTATCGCAACCTTTTACTGTCAGATTTTTATTCTGCATAAGGTTCTTTAGGGCACAATTTTTTCTCCATGGTGATGTTAACAGGGGGTGCTGGTATATATTTCATTGCTGTAGTTAATTGCTTGTAAACTACATGTTCAAAAATTGCAATTTCTGGGGCAACCTGTTCTAAAGAAGGTAAGAAAGTGGATGTGGGTGCTAAGCCTGACGTATTGGAACTTAATGATGCATTAATTTCCTGGCCCTCAAAAAAGAAATAAAGTCTGATTTTTCGAAAAAAGGTAATGAGGTCCCGAAGGATTTCAAATTTATTTGCCCTAGTGTGTGGTACATAGGACAATCCTTTAGTAAGGAGCGATTCAGTAGGAAAATCCAAAATTTGTCCGCTTAGATTGAAGATAGGGATATCATTTAGTCGCGCCAGTATTGGCTGTGTCGTGTCACCAAATATTGATTCTCGTCCTGATGGGGATATTGGGCTACTCCTGGCTGATAATGATTTGGAGGTACAGGGTACTGCTGGTTCTGAAGTGGTAAATATTGTTGGTTCTGTTGGTTACACAATCAATCAAAATAAAGTACCTTATGCAGTATGCAGTAGCGGTCGGTGGTGGGAGTGTAATTGGCCGTAATCCATAGTTTACTACCCCCCACCCTGCCCCTCCTCCTCCCCACGTCACCGCCCGGCAGCACTCCCACCACCGACCGCTACTGACCTTATGTCGTCGTCCCATATATAAGCAATGTTCATTGGATCGGATATATAATCTGCCTTTTTGTAGTAGCCAGGGCAGGGTAAAAGTGAAATTGAGCAATTGCCCTTCATGTAACAGAGAGAGTATGGCCAGTGCCACCCGTAATAGAAAAATACGAGCTTCCCCACCTGCAGACAGTAGTAAATAAAACTAACGTGAGTCTGCGTCATGACTCGTATGTTTGTCTTGGGTGCAAGCTTAGCTGACTGAGCTGGCATGCCGGCTACAACAAGGTTATGTAATTTCGCTAAACTAGAGATAAGAAGAAGACTGGTGTACTGTGTACTGGAGTCCATAGTGCTAGTATAATGCCTGAAACTCCCACAAATGTTAGAGGCCGAGGAAGTGGGAGGATAGATTATTACCACAAATGTTATGTACTGTGCTTGCTAGTGCTACTGTGCCACTATGTGTTGAATTAATTTTGTGTTACTGTTTTGCTAAAAGTATTGGTTACAACAATATTCTTTTTCTTTCTTGATATAGATCCTCCTTCCCTAGAAAAACCAACACGGAAGGAGTTGGCAGCCAGCGCCTGGCGCTGGAAACTGGAGGCCATCTGCCAAGAGTACCGGCGGCTGGTGGCTCAGGCGGAGGAGGAGGAGGCGGCAGCAGCTGCAGCCTCCTCCAATGCCCCGGGCCCCAGCCAGGCCCCACCTCCAGTGGTACGGCACTGCGGTCAGGCAGCCGCCCGCCGCCGCAATTCCTTAACATCCAGCACTGCTGCCCCCCACCCTGGATGCCACTGCAGGGCATTTCGCCGCCAGATGCTCCTCCGGATTTCACGCCTAGAGGAGCAACTAGAGGAGCGGGTCAAGATCCTCGTGGACAAACACCTGAAAGCCCGCCGAATCTAAGAACTATCTAGGACCCCATTGGATTGCCCCTTTCTTATTCCTTTTGTTGGTGGGTGGGAATTGGGCATTGGGGTTTATGGACATTGTTTGGACTTTTTCGTTTTGGACATTGGTTGGGATTAGGGAGAGGGTGGGTCAGGTGTGGGATAGTTTATTTTTGTTAGGGTAATAAATTATATTTATACTTAAACATACAATGTTAATGTTTTGTGGGGGTTACTGTTTTACGAATTTACGTCACATGGTTTCCTTGCTGCTGCAGGGCCGCAGCCAGTGTTTGATTTAAATAATCTGCCGATTATGTAACACACAAACAGATAGATGCAGTACCCCTCACTGAGTTATTTGTCCTACTAGTACTGTCAGTCTCTCCTCCTAGTCCATTATACCTCCCACCAAACTTATCTTACCTGTGATTGATGATGATTAAGTTCGGCACAGCGATGGCTGCATGGTTTCCCAAGAGAATGGAGAAGATGCCATGGTTGTGGTGGTAGTAGTAGACACTGGCAGTAGCATTTGCAAAAAAAATAAAAAAGAGACAGTCACTTGCCTGAGAGAGACTGTGGGAGGAGTAGTAGAAGCAGTAAAGTACAGTACAGAAGAAGACTGCCAAACAAACAATATTGCAACTGCTAAAGTAAAATAAAACATAATGGTGGCGGGGACAGCCTAGTACAAGAAGTTACAAACTGTAGTTGTGTCGAGTGAGTCACTTAACACAATCGTAATTCGTAACCTTTACTGCTGTGTGGTAGGATGTTGATGATGAATCCAATCAATGCCGGCAATTAATTATGATGTATTAGGTCCCTTTGGAAAAAAATTGGCTTGCACATAGACTGAGCAAGGGTGGGCAAGCAGAAGAAGATCCTTTGCCCTGCCTTGAAATTGAATTAGTGTTGCTTTCACCACATCTGCCCCAGCAAGCGTGTGATCAATTGGTGTACATTTAATGTAGTCACATCACACCTCAATATAAATCACAGCCCGGGGGAAGAGGGTTAGGGTTTGATGAATGGATGGGAAGGGGGGTTTCGGGAAAGGTTTGACAAAGAAAAACAGTACGCATGGACACAACAAAAGCAAAGCACAATCTTGGCAGACGACCATGACCTTATCCAATAAATCTATAAAGGGAGAAAAAGGAAATGCATTTTTCATGATGAAGATAACTTGATGGTTAATGAGTAGTACTTACTAACTAATACTAGACAATTAGACAGCACAGGGCAGCAGTATATTCTATGCAATTTGCCTTGCCTGTATGCCCTCAGAGAGACCCAAATTACATGTTGTACCGGGCTTACTTTTAAAGATAGCAAAGAAAATTAAAAAATAGTTGTAGGGATCAATTAGCAAACAAACAACAACACAACACACAGTCGTAATGATTGAAGAGAAAAAAGGAATCAAATTAATTAAAAGACGAATGATGAATGATACTAAAGTTACTGTATTATCCTGGTCAAATTGTGGAGTTGAATCTCGTCATTCCTCTTGGTCCTATCTTCCATGGACGCTCCGCACATCAATCTTGGGTGCCACTGCCTGCCTGATGCGGATTGGTAAGGTAAGTGTGAGTTGTTTCTCCCAGTATAGCACAGGGTAAAGGCCGGCCTGTAAGTGTAGATGGAAAAACAAAAGGGGTATTGAAAAATCAATGAATAAAAAAAAGCATCAATTACGGTGGAGTCCAAGAAGAGAAGAGAGAACACTTTCAGACTGAGGCGGCTTGGATACATCGTGTCTATTCTGTTTACAGCATTAAGCTACAACAACAACAGGACAGAACAGGCCCACGGCACCAGGCCGTGACCCAACCTCCATTTACCTTTCATTTTGACAGAGCCAGACAAAAGGCATATACAGCAACCTAGCATTTTCAAAATGAAGTGACTAAATCAATGCGCTGCTGTCAGTCATACCACTACACTCGACTCCACCACTACATGGACATGTAGGTCTGCTGTGTTTCTTGTTGAATTGTTGTTTTTACCTTTTATGCCACTTCATGAAACACAGTTATTCCATCAATCATCTCCGATCCAACTGACTGACTGCGTGCAAAGACAGTATGGTCATCATCATGGTGTGGTACGTGTTGTCCAACTCCAACTCAGTCTGTAGTGACTCGGATTAAGTCCATCCATATTCCATATTAAAAAATTGCAACGGATATTGGCCTGCACCTGCAGTAGTAGGAGTACAATTTGGTTATTAAACAACAAGAAGGGAAACATTGACTGTCACATGAGTCACTTTCACTTTGTAGATTAACTAGTAGAGTTCGACTTCATGCACAACATCAACACAACAAACAACAGCAATCGCTCAGAGTCAGCAAGCATCCAATGCATGCCATCATTACCTGTCTTGCTCTTCTCTTTGGCTGTCAGATCATCAGATGCCTAGTTCTGACAGGTGTGTGTTTTTTTAACGAGGCAGTGGCCTCATTATTACTCCACATTCATTTTGAGTGTTGTTAGTCGCTGTTTCGGTTTTCGTCTTATTCATCTGTGGCACTTTGTCGCAGTTTAAGTTGGTTCACATGGTCAGCGCTGTGATGGGCCGCGGCCTGGGTAGCGGTCATTGCTGGTCAATTGAGTTTGCAGAAATGTCTGCAAGTTTCTTCGAAGAGTCTTGTCTTTCTCTGCCAAGTACCTTCTGTCCTGACAGTGATGAGCTTTGGATGCCTGCCGAGGCTGTAGCCTTCTGACAGTGATGAGTTTACTTTTGGATGCCTGCCCAAGTTCTGACAGTGAAGAGTTGTGGATGCCTGCAGAGGCGATAGCCTTCGGACAGTGATGAGTTTCGGCGTGGAAACAAAACGGAGGATAGCTATAGTCACGTTTCACTTCTTATGGAGGGACTGTTAGAGGCAACATTTCTTGTACTCCAATGTCTGGCTTGATGGAAATGTAATTAGGGTGAGTCAGGAAGATGGAGCAGGACTCTGAGGAGTGGACAGTTAAATGCACAGGCGTGCAACTCCAATAGGGAAATAAAAAGAGAAGACGGTGGTGATGGATTTGTTGTGATTTGATTTGAACCAGAAAAACAGATACACAGACAAATAAAGGAAGGAAGAAAGTAACAATTTGAAAGCCTAGTTGTCAGGGAAGAGGAGCTCGTCCTCAAACTCTGGTGGTTCGGACAGAAGTAGGTCCTGTAACCCACTACTTACGTAATTGAAGTCGCTCTCCTCTTCCTGCTGTGATTCACGTATTTTGTAATCCGGTGGTATAAAGTGCTGATTCATTTTGATCATGATTAACCTTTCCACGCTTTTGGGCGAGAGACTGGTCCTTTTCAAAGTTACAATGGCACCAGCAGCACTGAAAACACGCTCAGAAGAGACACTTGCGATAGGGGAAGCCAGATACTTTATCGCCAGCCTGCTGAGCACTGTCCATTGGCTTCTTTTCCCATACCAATACACCAATGGGTTTCGATCCACGAAGACCTCTGTTGGGTCATCCAGATAGGCCTCGATCGATCGCTCAATGCTCAGGGGTGCTCCGATGTGCTCAGCCTGTTTTGCCTTTGCATCAGCACTGGACTTACCATACCCCTGCCGTAGAAACCAATCAGTTGCCGATTGTATTGTGGATGATCCTGTTCTTGCTGCTGTTGATGTTATTGGTAGTGTTGGTGTCGGTGACTGCTGGGAGGCAAACGCACTGCCCTCAGGCTCCGAAGTAGAACTTGACTCTGGATGCCCTGTAGTACTTGTTATGGCCTGGGGCGGGGGGCCTGTAATTACCAGACGTTCGTTTTCAAAGTCAATGGCTAGCTGAGCTATCAAAGCTTTGTACTTGACAACATCCACTTCTGAAAAAGGAATTACTGCCTTACTGTTCAGAAATACTTTGTACCGTGGATCCAAAATTGTGGCAGTAATGTAATGTGGATCTGACACAATTTTATTTTGAATCCTTGTATTTTCAGATAAGCGAACGGCTAAGGACTCCGCCAAATGATATGCATCTTGTTTGTCATCCACACCTGCGTACGTTTCAGACACCTCCTTTAGCTGTTGTTCTAGCATGTGCAACAATGGGATAGCTTGGCCCATAGTACAGTCCTCCCTGCTGATCTCAAAAGGAAGTAGCATCTCTGTCAGGCATTTAACGAGGTCCCATTGACCCATCTCAATGGTCATGCCTCTCACAGTAGGTTCCCCTAATCTTTGCATGACATAAGCATTGAGTGGTATGTACTGGTCAAACAGACGATCAAGCATGTAATAAGTTGAGTTCCAACGTGTTGGCACCTCCTGGATGAGTGCTTTGACTGGCATTTTATGCTCACATTGAATGACCCTCAGCTGCTTCCGGGCTTTAAAAGAATGGCTGAAATGTGTGCATATTCTTCTGCAGGTGGCCAGTAAGTTGCTGACTTTGTATTCATTTTTCAGACAGTCTTGAACAACAATGTTAATGCAGTGTGCCAAACACGGGACCCTGAAATAGCGACCATCTTGCATGGCCCTAACTACATTACTGCCATTGTCCGTGGCAACAAAACCAATGTTAAGCCCTCTTGGGCGCAGCCACTCAAAGACCTTGCTGTTAAACTCTTCCAAAATGTTTGCAGCAGTATGAGATTTCTCCATGGCAAACATGGCTACAGTTGCATGTTTGCGAGTGGCATGAAAAATCTCAGCAGCGTCAACACCAGCAGATATCTGTTCTCTAACCCCCGCAAAAGAGATCCAGTGTGCAGTGATGCACATGTAATCAGTGGCTTGGCAACTGGTCCACATGTCTGTTGTCAGGTGGATACTCTGAACAGCACTCTGCTTCAAGGCTTTTCCAAGCAATTCCAGCACTTCGTGATGTAGTGCTGGAACAGCAACTCTGGCAAAATAGTAGCGGCTGGGAACATGCCATTTTGGGCAGATGGCTGTCACAAATTCCAGAAAACCCACCCCTTCAACAAAAGAAAAAGGGAGAAGGTCCAGTGCTAACATTTTAGCCAGCTTCGCATTGTACAAACGTGCTATTGGGTGGCTGCGTTCGTACTGCCCCTCCCCCCCAAACATGCTGATAATGGTAGGCTGCATGGTTTTCCTTTCTCTTAGGCTCAACAACGCACTTTTTTTCATTGCGGTACTCCTTGCTGTCTCAGGCTGACTCTTACTCTTGTGCCACTGAGATGTTGCTGAAGATGTGGGCGACGATAACACTGCACTGCTGGGGACAGGGCTACTTTGTGTACCGCTACCAGAGAGAATGTCTCCCTGTCCTTCCTCTTCCACCGTGATCGGATCTTCTACTCGTTTATCCCCACCAACACCAATGGTTGCAGTTTTTATACCGCAAAGGTGGTCCTCCCAGCTGATCAAGTGGTGTTTTTTCAGATGGGTTATTTGGCCTCCGGTACCATAGTTTGTACCAAGCTTACCCCGACTAACAGAGGTATTACAAATGGAGTATATAGCAATGTTCTCCTCCTTTTCGCTAACCGTAAAGAAGTCCCAAACTGGGGAGCTTAACTTTTGCCTCCTGCTGGAGGTGCCACTTCCAATGCCGGATGAACTGGAGGGTATGGGTTGAATTTGACTCTGTGCTGTACCACTACCTACTTCTACTGAGGTGGTGGTTGTGCTGGATGTAGGTCGCTGCCGGGCCTTTGCTAATGCAAATATGGAAGCTGTAGGTCATGTTGGTGTTACCTGTGTTGGAGGTATGCGTGCTACATCCCTCGCAGCAATTTTGGATAGGGTAATAATGTTGGTCTCCATCTCCTCGTGGCCGGGAGTGATGTTTGTGATGACTGGCTCATCATCATCATCCTGCTGTTCTACATCGACCTCCATAAGTGTAAGGCTTTCTGGAACCTTCCTTTTCCCTAGCCTGGTCTTGGGACATGTCTCCCTCTCAGACTCAGTTTGTGGCTTCCAAGTGGCATCTAGATCATCAGAAGGGGGCTTGGCGAAGAACTTGATGGACTAACCCTCCTTTTCCTTGCTGGGGATTTGGAAGACAATGGATCTTCTGAATGAGTGACTTCCTCTTATTCTACCTCTGCATGAGGCTCAATTACCTGAACTGCCCCTACTTCGGGAGGAACAACAACTACTATTGCGGGCGGTGCTTGCGGCTGTTGTTGTTGACCACTTATCTGCTGTGTTTCCTCCTGCGTTGATTGGGTACTACTTTGAGATAGCGATAAGTTTATCTCAGGCTCAGCATCACTGGTTCCACCATTAGGCTGGCTACCTCTTCCACACTCATGTGCTTGGGCCTGGGTTGGTGGGTTGGGCCCACTGATGCGGAGGTGCTGCCCCCAGCTTGCCCCCGGATACCGCTGCTGCAGGCGTAATTTTTGTTTCCCAAAAAGGTATTGGGCGGCACACCAGACTTAAGTGTCACTTCCTTCTTCTGTTCCTTCTTCTCAATAGCAACTTTCTTGGTACTGGAGGACCTGGTACCTGCTTTCTTTGGGCCCATCTTCTTCAGATGTCAGCAGCACTCAGTTGCACAAGTTGCAGAGATGTCTGGTCAGGTCACACATCACGTCGTGTACAGCAGCAGGACATCTGTCTGGCAGTACAATGGGCAATGATGACACACCTCCTCCTCAGTCTTTTGTGCACCTAAAATCAAAAAAGCCAGAAGAACATCAGTCAAACGATAGCACAAATCAAATTAATATAATATATAAAAATGTGTGTGTGGTTGTCTCAATTATTAAATTTTAGAAACTCAGTGAACAACAACAGTGTAGCCATTTATGAGACTTTGACAACAAGGCCAGGGCTTTCCTGGTGTACTGTGTACACTCAGGAAGAATAAGAATAGCAAAGAACAAAAACAAAAATGTAGTGGAGCCTGTTTGGCCTAAATTTGTGCATCACGTGGGATGGATGCAGCATCAGGGAGCTGCAGCTGGCAATGGGGATGGATTTGGAAGCAGTAAGACAAGAGGAACAATGGAAAGACATGCAGGCCTTGGGGCAAAAACAGCACACTACT
The DNA here is from genome assembly GCA_963921515.1 of Calotriton arnoldi. Taxonomy (NCBI): domain Eukaryota; kingdom Metazoa; phylum Chordata; class Amphibia; order Caudata; family Salamandridae; genus Calotriton; species Calotriton arnoldi. The sequence goes on from CAWUFW010017599.1 coordinate 84,451, forward strand.
AACTACCACCACAAAATGGCCCCCAGCCACATGGTCACTCACAGGCACAATGTACGGCAAACAATGAACTCAAGCAGGCCTATATGGCCAGACAAAGGATGCCTGATAAACAACACACACAGCTTTAATGCAAAAACTAAAATCCACATGGCTAAAAACAGGTTGGAAAGTTACACAACAACCACAACAACAACACATACACACACGCAAAAAAGGCATTTATTTAACACACCCAAAAAGTGAAATAGACCCCCAAAAAAAACCCACATTTTGCAATTCAATCCAATGCCATCCATGCCCTAAATGATGTTTAAATTCAACAGGCAACACAAACAGTTTTTATGCACCCATGATGACTACCTCTGGGCCTACTGGCAGACTAGGCCACAAGCTTGGAGGCCTATGGCAAAAGCACAGTGGCTGGTCCCACAAAATGGCCGCCACCACATGGCCAGGCCAACCACAACAACAAGAAAAGGAAGAGAAGACAGACAATGCAGGCCTATGGCAAAAGCACATTGCCTGGCTTCACAAAATGGCCGCCACCCACATGGCCAGGCTACCCACAATAACAAGAAAGTGAAGACAAAGGACAGGACCAGGAAGTTGGAGACTCTGGGGAACTTCCTTCCTCTTTAAAAAAATTGTAAAAAAAAGAAAAATGACTCCTTGCTCACAAAACTACATCTAAATGACAACCTGAGGAGTTTTTTGAGCAAAATGAACAAAATCATCATTTTCGAGAAGGTTTTATGCTGCTCGAGAGATATTCTTCGCCAGATTGTAAATTCTGCGTGTTCGGCATCGCGATCTTCACAAAAAGTCGTTATCGCGCGCGCAAAAACGCATATTGAGCGTGCGAAGAAGAAAAAAAGTGTAAGTCTGTGTTGTCATGCAGTGCGGATTTGCCAAAAGTCCGCGAGCTGAACGCCCAGGGTTACCTACTGGCTGAAAAGGCCTATTTATTTAACACACACCAAAAAACTGAAATACCACCCCAAAAACCACATTTTGCAATTCAATCCAATGCCATCCATGCCCCAAATGATGTTTAAATTCAACAGACAACACAAACTGTTTTTATGCACCCATGATGACTACCTCTGGGCCTACTGGCAGACTAGGCCGCAAGCTTGGAGGCCTAAGGCAAAAGCACAGTGGCTGGTCCCACAAAATGGCCGCCCAGGGTTACCTACTGGCTGAAAAGGCCTATTTATTTAACACACACCAAAACACTGAAATAGCACCCCAAAAAACACATTTTGCAATTCAATCCAATGCCATCCATGCCATAAATAATGTTAAAATTCAACAGACAACACAGAAACAGTTTTTATGCACCCATGATGACTACCTCTGGGCCTACTGGCAGACTAGGCCACAAGCTTAAGCCTATGGCAAAAGCAAGCACACTGCCTTGCTCCACAAAATGGCCGCCACCCACATGGCCAGGCCACCCACAATAACAAGAAAGTAAAGACAGACAATGAATGCAGGCCTATGGCAAAAGCACACTGCCTGGATGGCTCCACAAAATGGCCACTAGCCACCCACAACAAAAAGAAATGGAAGACAGACAATGCAAGCCTATGGCAAAAGCACACTGCCTGCCTTCACAAAATGGCCGCCACCCACATGGCCAGGCCACAACAACAACAAGCATAAGCCAAGGGGAACAAAGAAAAGACATGCAGGCCTATATGGAAAAAGCAGCACACTACTAAACTACCACCACAAAATGGCCCCAAGCCACATGGTCACTCACAGTCACAACAGGCCATGGAAAACAATGAACTCAAGCAGGCCTATATATGACCAGACAAAGGAGGCTTGCTAAACAACACAGCTTTAATACAAAAATGCAAAAACGAAAATCCACAAGGCTACGAAAGGTTGGAAAGTTACACAACAAGCACACACACACATCCAACAAAGGTATTTATTTATTAACACACACCCAAAAAGTGAAATACACCCCAAAAACCACATTTAGCAATTCAATTCAATGCCATCCATGCCCTACATGATGTTTAAATTAAATTCAACAGACACCACAGAAACATGCACCCATGGGTACCTCTGGGCCTACTGGCTGAAATTTCAATCAAAGAAAAACAACTAGGCCCCTACTGAAACTACAGGCCACCCAGGCCACAACAATACATTTTAAAAATGATGAAAATCCCAAAAAAAGTAGGTACAAACAAGCCCCAATCAAACAAACAAGTACACCAATTCTCCAACTTACTTGTAAAATCTCAAATCCAAAAGTCCTCAAATCTAATCCAATGATATGATGCAGCAGACAGACACAAAAAGTGATCCTTCCAGCTCCAAATCCAAATGAAAGTGAACAGCACATGGACAAAGCACTGGGAGGAGCCTGCTGGACAGGAACAGGAAGTTGGAGACTCAGGGGCACTTCCTTCCTCTTGAAAAAAAAAGTAAAAAAAGAAAAAGGACTCCTTGCACAAAAAAACTACAGCAAATCACAATCTGAGGAGTTTTTTGGAGCAAAATAATCATTTTTTAGAAGGTTTTATGATGCTCGAGAGATATTCTTCGCCAGATTGTAGTTTCTTCGTGTTCGCGATCTTACCAACACTGCCGCCGGAAGTCAGATCGCGCGTCCGAATGACGTGTTCGCGTTCGCACACTTTCGCGGGATCGTGCGGCCGGATTCCAAATCTCGTGGCGCCCGCGAACGGATAGGAAATCGCGTGGGCGAACGCAGAATCACAGTAAGTCGTTACCGCGCGTGCGAGAACGCATATTGAACGCGCGAAGAAGAAAAACAGCTACGCACCGTTGCAAATTGCGTAGTACTCGGTAACTTTGCGTTCTACGCGAATCGCGAAGTTACCGAAACTACGCAAACTCTGTGAGCGTAGCGTAGTTCATCGCCCAGGGTTAATTAGAACACAAAGCACACAATACTGAATCAATAGAACCTTCGTAATTAGCACAATACACAGCGGGCTCCAGGGGGAGACCGAACCATATACTAAAAAAATGGTATAACACTCACGACTTGACTAGACACAGGGCCTAGAGCACGTAGAATCGCTGGGACCCCAAGGAACCACCCAAGGTAGTGACACAAGGCGTCCACGGAGGACGGGTGCAGTCAGGAAACACGACCGCGTGCTCCGTGCAACTCTATGGGAAAGTCGCGTTTGTAAAGTTACAGTTTAAGGACACTTCTACGAGGACTTCGAGCAAACCCTTTGGAACATAAGAGGTTCTAGAGCCAACACACCTGTGAGTACTGAGGGACCCGTGTTACCTATCCCAGAGGAGTCGGGTGCATAGGGGTCAAGTGGTGTCGGAAACCTTCGTCGTTTTCAATGGAGAGTTGCGAAGAAGTACTGCTGCCAGGAAGGTGAAGAGTGTACGGTGGAATCCAAGCCTGGATTCTAGGTGAGAGGAACCTGAAAGCAGAGGGGACAGAGTCTGGGTCCCTTCAGGTGACCAAGGGCTCGGTAGACGAATGCACATCGATGTCGGGTGCTTCAAGTGTGAAGAAAGGATGCTTGACTCTGCAGCCACGAGGACCAGGAGATGTCGAGGTTGACCAGAACCTGGAGGTGAGCTGTCCCACAAAGGATGTCGAGTGCTGAGGGGTCGGTGTTTGGCTGGAGCACCAATAAGCCATGGCAAATGCAACCCATGCAGAAAGGACAAACAGGTTATGGTGTGGACCAGCAAGGTCCAGGGGACTCTCCAAGCAATGGGGAGTCAGGGCACGTCTGGAGCAACCAGGGAAGCCCAAGAACAAACAAGGTGACCCTCGCAAGGACCCACAGGCCAACGGACCAGGGATCGAGAGGAGACCTCGAGCGAATTTACAAAGCACCAGCCCACAGAGCACTCAGTGAGAGGAGGCCGGATATCTTCAGTGCAAATGCTGCTCGGGGTCAGGACTACATGGAGTTCAAAGCACAAGCTCAGGGGTTGCCAACAAGCATATGCTCTTGCAAATGTACATGGTGCACACAGGTTCAGGTTGCACGGTCCCCACGAGGGATACTGGTCTCAGAATCACTGAGACGTCAGACCAACCTCAGGGACCTTCGGGAACCCACCTCCTGTGTTGCTGAAATCTTCGAAGTACGCAGGAGCTCTGGAGATGCAAGCTGGTCAGATGCGCTTAGGTGCCTGCTACTGCAAGGGGAGTAACTCCTTTACTCTAAGGGAGATTCTCTGTATCGGCCGGTGGTGGGAGTGCTGCCGGGTGGTGACGCGGGGCGGGGGAGGGGCAGGGTGGGGGGTAGTAAACTACGGAATACGGCCGCACTGAGGTAAGTAAACAAAAAAATAAATAAAACGAATTTCGTTGCGCGCGCTGCATCGCATTTGGCGATGCAGCGCCCGCAACGAAATTTCCTTTGTCCAGTTTCGCACCAGAGCAGGAGCCAATGGCTCCCAGAACTGGTTTGAGCTGGACCATGCACAGGGACACCAAATGTGCCCCCAGTGCAGACTTTCTGGCACTCTCAGAGTGCACCCACCCAGCCCCAATACGCTAAACCCTGTCTGAGAGGTGGTCACACCTCCCTGTGACAGGATGCCTATTGTCATGCCTTCCTCTGCTCGAGCTTGGCTCGGCAGCAGGAGAGCAGAATCGTGTCTGTGGCTGGCAGCGTCCATTTTGTGCTGCCCGGGTCGAGAAAGCTGGTACCGGGTAGACCGGTGACCCACAGTAGTGGTTTCAGAAGGGTGGAATCATACCTCCTGTAGGAAGGTGGAATCTGACTATATGGTTGCCCCCACTTTTTTTATGGTGTTTTGCTGGTTTATGACTTAGTTGGACTGGGATCCTGCTATTCAGGGCCCCAGTCTATCTGCTTTCTCTGTAAAATGGATTCCATGTGCCTTAGGCACATCTCTGATTGGGATCTGGAGTGCCCTTATAAGTCCCTAGTATATGGTATACTATGTACCAAGGGCATAGGTACCTCAGAGGCCTGCCAGGGGCTGCAGCATGTATTATGCCACCCCTGGAAGGCCATCCAAACTGACACCACAGGTCTGCTACTGCAGCCTGGGTAAGGTGGTGCATGCACCCTTTACTGTGATATAGGTTACCTATATCATGAAATACATACACACCTAGAAACCTATAAGTCACTCCTAAGGCAGGCCTTATCAATCCTAAAGGCAGAGTGCATGGTTCCTATGTGAGAGGGTGCCCCTGCATGAGCAGGGCCCCTCTGCAGCGTTCGGAGACCATCTCTGATGCTGTTTGTAGTGCAGCCTGACCATATACTCTTAAGCGCATTATATCCTCGCGGTAAAATGCTAACTTTGGAATGGCTGCACCTAAACATGTCGTGTTTGGTGTCAAACATCTTGGAATACTACCCCCCGCCAATCCTGGCGGCGGGGGTAGCATTCCACCCTTCTAGAGGGAAAGACATGTTAACTCTGGCTTACCCGGTAACTTCTTTCTGAAGCCCTGGCATCACAAAATGGATGCTGCTGCCACAGACACAAGTCTGGCCTCCTGCTGCTGGACGAAACTCCGGCAGGGGAGGCCTGGACAATAGGTTTCCTGTTGCAGGGAGGTGTGACCACCTCCCCAGACAGGATAATGTGTATTGGGGCTGGGTGGGTGCACTCTTAGAGTGCTTTGAAGTCCTGCACTGGGGAGCAAAGGCTCCTCTGTGCATATGCCAGTTCAAACCAGCTCAGGGGCTACCTGCCCCTGCTCTGGCACGAAACTGGACAAAGGGAAGTGGGTGTAGCCACCCCCTCCCTTGACCCTCCCATAGGTGGGGTCATAGAGTTAGTCCCTCCCTGTTTTACTAGTTAAAATGGGGAACCCTTGCCACAGCAAGATTAGATATCCCTGGACTAAACTTTGAAACTGAATCCTGGACCTTCGACGCTCTACATCACGATTAGAGGACTGAAGAATCTCCCTTGGGGTCAAGGAGTGACTCCCCTGCTTGGCAGGCACCAAAGAAGCATCTGTCCGGTTCGCATCACTGAAGCTCCCGTCGGACGCCGAAGTCATCGCATCACCAGAGGTGGATTCTCAGACTTCCCCGAGGCTACCCTGAGTCCCCAGCAAAGCTGAGGCCCGTGGCTATCGTGGGTGACGTGAGACCGTGACCCCTGGACACCGAGCACACTTGCAAGTGCACCATCTTCTGGGTCTCCCAAGAAGTCGTGCTTTGGGCTTCGAGTAGCCCTAGCCTCCAGCACCACCTGCACCGAAGATCACTGGCCCCCACTCCACGAGTGTCCTGTAAGCCAGCTCCACGTGCGGCGTCACGAGGCTCCTTCGCGGTCGCCTAGCCCATTGGCTAGTAGCCCTTACCGAAGGCCAATCTTTTCTTTACTTGGCAGTCCTGGTTGCTCCAGGCCTGCCCTCACTTACCCTCGCTGGGTGAGTTCCCCAGACCTTGCTGGTCTGCACCATCGACGATCTTCAGCTACATCGAGACTTGCCGTTGCCAAGGCTTGTTGGGTCCAATCTGGTCGCCGACACCGCAGCACTCGACAGACATCGTGTACCAGCCAGAATCCTGCTCCTGGTCGCCGACAACGCCTCCTGGACCTCGTGGCTGAAGAAACGAGACGACTGTCAACGCACCTGAAGCACTCGACATCGGTGGGCATCTGTCCATCGCCTCCCTGGTCACTGGCTAGTGACCCAGACTCTGTCCCCTCTGCTTTCAGGTTCTTCAGAACTCCGATCCACTCTTGGATCCACCCGGACACTTTTCTCCTGGTCGCCAGCAGCACTTTGCAGCAGATCGCCATAAGAACCGACGACGAAACCCGACCCCGAAAGGCACCTATGCACCCGGCTTCCTGGGTGAGGTAACACGAGTACTCCGGTGCTCCCGTGGGTAGAGACTCTTCAAAGTCCTAGGTCTCAAAGGGTTTTGTCCTAGTCCTCTTCTAAGTGTCCCTTTCCTCTATTTTCCCGATCCCGACTTTCTCCATAGAAGTTAACGGCGTATCGCGGTTGTGTATTTACACTGCACGCGTCTCCCGTGGGTCCCCTGTGTCACTACCTTGGGTGGTTCCTTGTGGTCCAAGCACTTCTAGAGGCTCTAGGCCTAGTGTCTAGTTCAGTCGTGGTTCGCATACCACTTTATTGGTATATGGTTTGGTACGCCCCTAGGGCCCAAACGTGTATTTGTGCTATTACTGTGATTTAAGATCTTATAACCTATGTACTTCGAACTCTAGCCTCATAAAGAGACTAGAGGGGTGTGTTTAGTAATAAATACATATATTTTGAATATATACCTGGTGTGGTGCTCTTTCATTTGGTCACTCAAGAGATTATAGACTGGTAAAACAAGCTGCTTTACATTCCTTCAAGACTTAGCCTGAAGGCTGCTCTCCACAGCTACCACTAGGATAGCTTTCAATAAGGTTGTCTTTAACCTACCTACCATAAGAGTCGATTTGGACTGGTGCAAGGTGCCCACTATAATTAGTGGACAGCATATGCCAGGCCAACTTCTCACACCTCCCACACCAGTTACTGGTGTGGAGGTATGATTCCAAGGTGTTTGACACCAAACACGACATGTTTCTAAGCAGCCGTTTTAAAGTTAGCATTTACCGCGAGGTTATAATGCAACTTAACCTATATGTCTGGCTGCATCACTGACAACCCTGGAGAATGGTCTCCGAAGGCTGCAGAGGGGCTCTGCTCATGCAGGGGCACCCTCTCACGTAAAACCCAGCACACTGCCTTCAGGATTGATAAGGCCTGCCATAGGGGTGATTTAGATAGATATAGTGAACCTATATCTAATTAAGTGGTGCAAGCACCAGCTTACACAGGCTGCTGTAGCAGACCTGTTGTGTTATTTTGAATGGCCTCTCATGGGTGGCATAATACATGCTTCCGCCCATGGGAGGCCTCTGGGGTACCTATTCCCTGGGTACATGGTGTACCATATACTAGGGACTTATAAGGGTACCCCAGTATCCAATCTGGAGTGTACCTAAAGTACATACATAGCAATGGGTTATTGAAGGAGTGCATGGGTAATGCCTGGGTGATTGCATGAGTGCAGGGGTAATGTGTGGGTGATTGGAGGAGTGCATGGGTACTGCCTGAGTGATTGAAGGAGTGCATGAGTAATGCCTGGGTGATTGAATGAGTGCAGGGGTAATGTCTGGGTGGTTGGAGGAGTGGATGGGTACTGCCTGAGTGATTAAAGGAATACATGGGTGATGCCTGGGTGATTGCATGAGTGCAGGGGTAGTGCCTGGGTGATTGGCGGAGTGCATAGGTAGTGTCTGGGTGATTTTATAAGTGCATTGGTACTGGCTAGGTGATTGGAAAAGTGCATGGATAGTGCCTGGGTGATTGGAGGAGTGCAGGGGTAGTGCCTGGGTTATTTGAGGAGTGCAAGGGTAGTGCATGGGTGATTATATAAGTGCATGGGTAGTGGCTGAGTGATTGAAGGAGTGCATGGTGTAGGAGAGTAGGATCTGCTTCACATGGGTACCCCCACTTTTTGCTGATGCTTCACTGTTTTTCGACATTAGTCTGGCTGGGGCCCTGCTAATCAGAACCCCAGCCTAGCTGCTTCCTCTCTAAAATGGTTTCCATGTGCCATAGGCACATCTCTGATTGGGATCTGGAGTGCCCTTATAAGTCCCTAGTATATGGTATACTATGTACCAAGGGCATAGGTACCTCAGAGGCCTGCCAGGGGCTGCAGCATGTATTATGCCACCCCTGGAAGGCCATCCAAACTGACACCACAGGTCTGCTACTGCAGCCTGGGTAAGGTGGTGCATGCACCCCTTACTGTGATATAGGTTACCTATATCACGAAATACATACACACATATAAACCTATAAGTCACTCCTAAGGCAGGCCTTATCAATCCTAAAGGCAGAGTGCATGGTTCCTATGTGAGAGGGTGCCCCTGCATGAGCAGGGCCCCTCTGCAGCGTTCGGAGACCCTCTCTGATGCTGTTTGTAGTGCAGCCTGACCATATACTCTTAAGCGCATTATATCCTCGCGGTAAAATGCTAACTTTGGAATGGCTGCACCTAAACATGTCGTGTTTGGTGTCAAACATCTTGGAATACTACCCCCCGCCAATCCTGGCGGCGGGGGTAGCATTCCACCCTTCTAGAGGGAAAGACATGTTAACTCTGACTAGTCCGGTAACTTCTTTCCAGAGCCCTGGCATCACAAAATGGATGCTGCTGCCACAGACACGAGTCTGGCCTCCTGCTGCTGGACGAAACTCCGGCAGGGAGGCCTGGACAATAGGTTTCCTGTCCCAGGGAGGTGTGACCACCTCCCCAGACAGGATAATGTGTATTGGGGCTGGGCGGGAGCACTTTCCGGTGCTTTGAAGTCCTGCACTGGGGGCACATTTGGTGTCCCTGTGCATACCCCAGTTCAAACCGGATCAGGGGCTTGCAGCCCCTGCTTTGGTGTGAACTGGACAAAGGGAAAGGGTGTAGCCACCCTCTGCCCTGACCCACCCATAGGTGGGGCCACAGAGTAGTCCAACCCCTATTTTTAGAATAAAGGTAGGAACCCAGTCCTTAGGACTTTAGATTATACCTGGACGAAACTCTGAAACTGAATCCTGGACCTTCGACGCTCTACGACAAGATTAGAGGACTGAAGAATCTCCCTTGGGGTCAAGGAGTGACTCCCCTGCTTGGCAGGCACCAAAGAAGCATCTGTCTGGTTCGCATTTCTGAAGCTCCCATCGGACGCCGAAGTCATCGCATCACCAGACGTAGATTCTCAGACTTCCCCGAGGCTACCCTGAGTCCCCAGCAAAGCTGAGGCCCGTGGCTATCGTGGGTGACTTGAGACCGTGACCCCTGGACACCGAGCACATTTGCAAGTGCATCCTCTTCTGGGTCTCCCAAGAAGTCGTGCTTTGAGCTCCGAGTAGCCCTAGCCTCCAGCACTACCTGCACCGAAGATCACTGGCCCCCACTCCACGAGTGTCCTGTAAGCCAGCTCCACGTGCGGCGTCACGAGGCTCCTTCGCGTCGCTAGCCTGTTGGCTAGTAGCCCTTAACAAAGGCCAATCCTTTTCTTACTTGGCATCCTGGTTGCTCCAGGCCTGCCCTCACTTACCCTCGCTGGGTGAGTTCCACAGACCTTGCTGGTCTGCACCATCGACGATCTACATCTTCACCAAGACTTGCCGTTGCCAAGGCTTGTTGGGTCCAATCCGGTCGCTGACACCTCAGCACTCGACAGACATCGTGTACCAGCCCGAATCCTGCTCCTGGTCGCCGACAACGCCTCCTGGACCTCGTGGCTGAAGAGTCAAGACGACAGTCAATGCACCTGAAGCACTAAACTTCGGTGGGCATCTGTCCATCGCCTTCCTGGTCACTGGCTAGTGACCCAGACTCTGTCCCCTCTGCTTTCAGGTTCACCAGAACTCCGATCCACTCTTGGATCCACCCGGACACTTTTCTCTTGGCCGCCAGCAGCACTTTGCAGCAGATCGCCATTCGAATCGACGACGAAACCCGACCCCGAAAGGCACCTATGCACCCGGCTTCCCTGGGTGAGGTAACACGAGTACTCCGGTGCTCCCGTGGGTAGAGACTCTTCAAAGTCCTAGATCTCAAAGGGTTTTGTCCTAGTCCTCTTTAAGTGTCCCTTTCCTCTATTTTCCCGATCCCGACTTTCTCCATAGAAGTTAACGGCGTATCGCGGTCGTGTATTTACACTGCACGCGTCTCCCGTAGGTCCCCTGTGTCACTACCTTGGGTGGTTCCTTGTGGTCCAAGCACTTCTAGAGGCTCTAGGCCTAGTGTCTAGTTCAGTCGTGGTTCGCATACCACTTTATTGGTATATGGTTTGGTACGCCCCTAGGGCCCAAACGTGTATTTGTGCTATTACTGTGATTTAATAACTTATAACTTATGTACTTCGAACTCTAGCCTCATAAAGAGACTAGAGGGTGTGTTTAGCAATAAATACATATATTTTGAATATATACCTGGTGTGGTGCTCTTTCATTTGGTCACTCAAGAGATTATAGACTGGTAAAACAAGCTGCTTTACATTCCTTCAAGACTTAGCCTGAAGGCTGCTCTCCATAGCTACCACTAGGATAGCTTTCAATAAGGTTGTCTTTAACCTATCTCCAATAAGGGGTTGTTTGGACTGGTGCAAGGTGCCCACTATAATTAGTGGACAGCATATGCCAGGCCAACTTCTCACACATGGGTAAAGCCTGGGTGATTGCATGAGTGCAGGGGTAATGTGTGGATGATTGGAGGAGTGCATGGGTACTGCCTGAGTGATTGAGGGAGTGCATGAGTAATGCCTGGGTGATTGCATGAGTGCAGGGGTAATGTCTGGGAGATTGGAGGAGTAGATAGGTACTGTCTGAATGACTGAAGGAGTACATGGGTAATGCCTGGGTGATTGCATGAGTGCCGGGGTAGTGCCTGGGTGATTGGAAGAGTGCACAGGTAGTGCCTGGATGATTGGAAGACTGCTTGGGTAGTGCTTGGGTGATTGCATGAGTGCAGCAGAAGTGCCTGAGCGCATGTATGAGTGCATGGGTAGTGCCTGAGTGATTGCATGAGTGCAGCAGAAGTGCCTGAGCGCATGTATGAGTGCATGGGTAGTGCCTGAGTGATTGCATGAGTGCATAGTGCCTGGTTGATTGCTTGAGTGCAGGAGTAGTGCCTGGGTGATTGCATGAGTGCATAGGTAGTGCCTGGGTGATTTTATAAGTGTATGGGTACTGGCTGGGTGATTGGAGGAGTGCATGGGTAGTGCCAGGGTGATTGCATGAGTGAAGGGGTAGTGCCTGGGTGATTAGAGGAGTGCATACATAGTGCCTTGGTGACTTTATATGTGCATTGGTACTGGGTAGGTGATTGGAGGAGTGCATGGATAGTGCCTGGGTGATTGGAGGAGTGCAAGGGTAGTGCCTGGGTTATTGCATGAGTGCATAGGTAGTGCCTGGGTGATTGCATGAGTACAGGGGTAGTGCCTCTGTGATTATAAGAGTGCAAGGGTACTGCGTGGGTGAATATATAAGTGCATGGGTAGTGGCTGGGTGATTGAAGGAGTGCACGGGTAATGCATGGGTGATTGGAGGAGTGCATGGGTACTGCCTGAGTGATTGAAGGAGTGCATGGGTAATGCCTGGGTGATTGAATGAGTGCAGGGGTAATGTCTGGGTGGTTGGAGGAGTGGATGGGTACTGCCTGAGTGATTGAAGGAGTACATAGGTAATGCCTGGGTGATTGCATGAGTGCAGGGGTAGTGCCTGGGTGATTGGAAGAGTGTACGGGTAGTGCCTGGATGATTGGAAGGCTGCATGGGTAGTGCTTGGGTGATTGCATGAGTGCAGCAGAAGTGCCAGAGTGCATGTATGAGTGCATGCATAGTACCTGAGTGATTGCATGAGTAGTGTTTGGGTGATTGGAGGAGTGCAAGGGTAGTGCCTGGGTTATTGCATGAGTACAGGGGTAGTGCCTGGGTGATTAGAGGAGTGTATAGGTAGTGCCTGGGTGATTTTATAAGTGCATGGGTAATGCCTGATTGATTGAAGGAGTGCATGGGTAATGCCTGGGTGATTGCATGACTGCAGGGGTAGTGCCTGGGTGTTTGGAAGAGTACATGGGTAATGCCTGGGTGCATGGAGGAGTGCATGAGTAGTGCCTGAGTGATTGGAGAAGTGCATATGTAGTGCCTGGATAATTTTATAAGTGCATGTGTAGTGGCTAGGTGATAGGAGGAGTGCATGGATAGTGCCTGGGTGATTGGAGGAGTGCAAGGGTAGTGCTTAGGTTATTCCATGAGTGCATAGCTAATGCCTGGGTGATTGCAGGAGTGCATGAGTAGTGCCTGGGTGATTGCATGAGTGCATAGGTAGTGCCTGGGTGATTTTATTAGTGCATGGGTACTGGCTGGGTGATTGGAGGACTGCATGGATACTGCCTGTGTGATTGGAGGAGTGCAAGGGCAGTGTCTGGGTGATTGGAGGAGTGCATAGCTAATGCATGGGTGATTGCATGAGTGCAGTGGTAATGTCTGGGTGATTGGAGGAGTGCATAGCTAATGGATGAGTTATTGCATGAGTGCAGGGGTAACGTCTGGGTGATTGGAGGAGTGCATGGATAGTGCCTGGGTGATTGCATGAGTGGAGGGGTAATGTCTAGCTGATTGCATGAGTGTAGGGGTAGTACCTGGGTGATTGTAGGAGTGTATGGGTAGTGCCTGGATTATTGCATGAGTGCATGTGTAGTGCCTGGTTGATTGTAGAAATGCAAGGTTAGTGCCTGGGTTATTGCATGAGTGCATAGGTAGTGCCTGGGTGATTGCATGAGAGCAGGGGTAGTGCCTGAGTGATTGGAGGAGTGCACAGGTAGTGCCTGGGTGATTTTATAAGTGCATGGGTGGTGGCTGGGTGATTGAAGGAGTGCGTGGGTAATGCCTGGGTGATTGCATGAGTGCAGGGGTAATGTGTGGGTGATTGGAGGAGTGCTTGGGTAGTGTCTGAGTACATGGATGAGTTTATGGGTAGTGCCTAGGTGATTGAAGGAGTGCATGGGTAGTGCCTAAGTAATTGCATGAGTGTAGGGGTAATGTCTGGCTGATTGCAAGAGGGTAGGGGTAGTACCTGGGTGATTGGAGGAGTGCATAGGTAGTGTCTGGGTGATTTTATAAGTGCATGGGTACTGGCTAGGTGATTGGAGAAGTGCATGGATAGTGCCTGGGTGATTGGAGGTGTGCAAGGGTAGTGTCTGGGTTATTGCATGAGTGCATAGATAGTGCATAGGTGATTGCATGAGTACAGGGATAGTGCCTGGGTGATTGGAGGAGTGCAAGGGTAGTGCGTGGGTGATTATATAAGTGCATGGGTAGTGGCTGAGTGATTGAAGGAGTGCATGGGTAATGCCTGGGTGATTGCATGAGTGCAGGGGTAATGTGTGGGTGATTAGAGGAGTGCATGGGTACTGCCTGAGTGATTGAAGGAGTGCATGAGTAATGCCTGGGTGATTGCATGGGTGCAGGGGTAATGTCTGGGTGATTGGAGGAGTAGATGGGTACTGCCTGAATGACTGAAGGAGTACATGGGTAATGCCTGGGTGATTGCATGAGTGCAGGGGTAGTGCCTTGGTTATTATTATTATTATTATTTGAGTTTTATATAGCGCTGGCTAGACCCGGAGGTATCAGAGCGCTTTACATAGGGTTCCACAAAGTTACAAAATTACATCAGTTACCAGTTACATCAGTTACTAGAAAAACATTTCAAGTGCGTAAAAACGAAATAAATGGAGCTTAGAAAGAAGAGGGGTAGGGTAAAGGGGTAGGAGGGAAATAGGGTGGAGAGACGAGGGAGAGTCTGTCCAAAGTCCGGCTGGGTAGGTGGCGGCCGAGGGGAAGTCCACAGCCCATCTCCTCTATAGCTATCAGGTAGCTCCACCGGGCATCGGCCAAATATCTAGGTCTCAACGGAAAAACATTTAAAAAGCATAGGGGACGAAAAAATGGAGCACAGAGGGGGAAAGGGGTAGGGTAAAGGGGTGGGAGGGAGAATGCGAAGGCGAGACGAAGGAAGGTCTGCCCAAAGTCCGGCTGGGTAGGTGACGGCCAAGGGGGCCATCTCCTCTATAGCTATCAGGTAGCTCCACCGGGCATCGGCCAAAAAACTAGGTCTAGCGCTTAACATAAGGAAACATTGTGTTTTATATAGCGCTGGCTAGACCCGGAGGTATGAGAGCGCTTTACATAGGGTTCCACAAGTTACAAAATTACATCAGTTACCAGTTACATCAATTACTAAAAAAAAAACATTTCAAGTGCGTAAAGACGAGATAAATGGAGCTTAGAAAGAAGAGGGGGTAGGGTAAAGGGGTAGGAGGGAAATAGGGTGGAGAGACGAGGGAGAGTCTGTCCAAAGTCCGGCTGGGTAGGTGACGGCCGAGGGGGAAGTCCACAGCCCATTTCCTCTATAGCTATCAGGTAGCTCCACCGGGCATCGGCCAAGTATCTAGGTCTCAACGGAAAAACATTTAAAAAGCATAGGGGACGAGTGCACAGGTAGTGCCTGGATGATTGGAAGACTGCATGTGTAGTGCTTGGGTGATTGCATGAGTGCAGCAGAAGTGCCTGAGTGCATGTATGAGTGCATGGGTAGTGCCTGAGTGCATAGTGCCTGGCTGATTTCTTGAGTGCAGGAGTAGTGCCTGGGTGATTGCATGAGTGCATAGGTAGCGCCTGGGTGATTTTATAAGTGTATGGGTACTGGCTGGGTGATTGCATGAGTGCAGGGGTAGTGCCTGGGCGATTGCATGAGTGCAAGGGTAGTGCCTGGGTGATTAGAGGAGTACATAGGTAGCGCCATGGTGATTTTATAAGTGCATGGGTACTGGCTAGGTGATTGGAGGAGTGCATGGATAGTGCCTGGGTGCTTGGAGGAGTGCAAGGGTAGTGCCTGGGTTATTGCATGAGTGCATAGGTAGTGCCTGAGTGATTGCATGAGTGCAGGGGTAGTGCCTGGGTGATTGGAGGAGTGCAAGGGTAGTGCCTGGGTGATTATATAAGTGCATGGGTACTGGCTGGGTATAGGCATGAGTGCAGGGATAATGTGTGGGTGATTGGAGGAGTGCATGGGTACTGGCTGAGTGATTGAAGGAGTGTAGGGGTAATGTCTGGGTGATTGCATGAGTGCAGGGGCAATGTCTGGGTGATTTGAGGAGTGCATGGGTACTGCCTGAGTGATTGAAGGAGTGCATGGGTAATGTCTGGGTGATTGCATGAGTTATGGGGTAATGTCTGAGAGATTGAAAGAGTGCATGTGAAATGCCTGGCTGCATGGAGGATTGCATGGGTAGTGCCTGGGTGATTAGAGGAGTGCATGAGTACTACCTGGATGATTGCAAGACTGCATGGTTAGTGCCTGGGTGATTGTACCAGTATATCGGTAGTGCGTTGGTAAATTGAATGAGTGTGAGAATAGTGCCTGAGTACATAGATGAGTGCATGGGTAGTGTTTGAAGGAATGGATGAGTGCAGTAATAGTGGCTCTAAACATTATTTCACATTCTCATGCATATTACATTATTTCTTCTTACCTTTTTTACTAATGTAGATACAAAACTCAGTGGAACTATTTTACAGTAGTTTTGTTGTAAACTGAATTTAAAATCTTTTCAAACTTCACCCTTACCTTCTGTAAAAAAGAAGAAGAAAAACTGTTATCGAGTATAATATTATACTTTTAAGAACACAACATAATTTTAGAATTACATAACATTTTCACTTTCCCTTTTTTGCTGTGCTCAGATTCTACTGAATTTCACCGTAGACAGTGATTTCAATGTAGTATCATCATACAACAGCGGGGAAAAAGAACAATCAACGAGATTGTAAAACAAAACCCAAATCAGCGTTGAGCATTATTTAGAACATGTGTAACTACGTGTTTACCTATCTATAGTTTCTTAATTACATTCTTCAACTACATTAAGTCTTTTATTTCTCTCAACTACATTTTCAAAAATGTACATTCTCATTTACATCTCGTATAATATAAAGGACAAATATATAAACTACTTGTTTTGTTTCTAAACACAATTTTCCAAATGCAATATGAATTACCACAAACATTAATCCATACACTAATTGTTCACATCTTCCCAATAGGCCGAATAATGTTTCTGAAACTTTTGCATTGAAAAGATCCAAAATAAACTCGTTAATTCGTGTTCACATCTTCCCAATAGGCCGAATGATGTTTTCAAAACTTTGGCATAAAAATATCAGATATGAATTAGGTAATTCGTAAGGCAACCTACATTTGAATTCCAAATGAGCATCATTGCAATGTGTCCATTCTTTATTGCTCTTTAAATACACAGTATAGTGTCCAGATGTTGTAGTAGGTCCATCATGAAAAATAATAGCCACTGCTTTAAAAGTTCTTCCTGAAATTGATACTTGACTTGCGACAACATTTTTACTTTTGGTTTCCAATTTTCTTCCATTTGCTCTACAACATTGTAGCATTAAAATAACATATTTTCCAAATCTTTCTATATATAATGTTGACAACATGTCTGATTTACAATGAGAGCATTTCATATCTTGATTAGCTGTTTTTTCTAATTTGTTAAAAGACACTGATTTGCAATCTGGTATCGTCAAGTATATGAATCGTTCAATGTCTATTTCAGTGGTAGAAGAATATGAAAACTCTTCACATTTATGATCCCATCTGTAACTTAGTCCAAATAAATTTTCAATTTCTATTCCTTCATCTTACAATACTCCAAGCATAAACATAAGAAATTCTTGTGCATCTTGTTGTATATTCAATGTAAATTTCAATGAACCCATACATATATCCAAATGATGCCAAATGTCAGAAGCAGTATGGTTTTAGTTCTATCAGTTACCAACTTTTGAAAAATATAATGTAGTAAAGAACAGAATCTTTTTTCTCGATTTTCCATAATTTCATGATGAAGATCTTCTAGATAAAAGACAACATTCACAATTACATTAGCATAGCAGTTGATACCTGAAGTATTTTCTAACTGGTATCCTACAATAACATTAACAGTGTCTATTTTCATTTTCTTTGCAGCTTCATCATTCTCTTGAATTGTTTTCTTTTTTGAATCTCAGTAGAATGTTTGTCATATTTCCGTTTTGGGCACACTACACATTTATCATATACGGGATATTTACCTAAGTTAGGAGCATAAAGTCTTCTTAACCGATTGTACTCTCTTACACAATTTGCATCAGCACTAATCTTTTTCTCATCAAAATCAATCAAATTCAAACCAGATAATGTTCTTACTCGAGACAATGCAACTTATGCCATGCCCTCTTTAAAAACTGTACTTCCAATATTTACCAAAGCACTGTCTACATTTAAACCTTGAGATTTATGAATGGTTACTGAATATGCTAAAGAAAGAGGAAACTGTTTTCTACGAACATACAAGTCTTTTACAAGCAAAAAATGAGCAGCACAACGTTCAATCTGTTTTCCTATTCAATCTGATCAAATTTAATCTTCAAAAATTCATTTCGAGCTCTGTTCTGAAAATTTACAAAATCAACAACTTTTCCCATTTCTCCATTTACTAAACCTTCTTCTACATTCAAATTACGCTGTAAAATTACCCGACAGTTTACACATACATATAAAGTCTTTTCTAAACCTGCAGTCTTAGACACCGACTTTTCCAAAGAATCCAATTTTGGCAGAGAGAAGAATAGTAACTCCTTCGTGTTCCATTTTATCAATAGCTTCCATTTTCACTATTAGTTGTTTTTCCAATTTCAAAAGTTCTTGATTGAATGTAGAACACTCTTGCATTGTAGGCATTAGGCAAACTATAGGCTTCTTCTCTCCAATTGTTTTGCACATTATTTCAGGTGCTATGTTTTCATTTGCAAATAAGTTCATTAAAAGCTGACTTTGTAAAGCTTCTTTACCATGTTTTGTCAAAACACCAATTCTTATATCTTGAAGAATGTTTCCTTCATGTTCATCACTTCCTTGTTGCATATTCTTAATAAGTTCTTTGTATTCAAAATGAGACCAAATGTTGACACTTCCAATACTTCCCAAAGATTTCCTAGTGTCTTCATGGACAAGTGCTTTAAAAACAGGTTGCCCTTTTACAGGAGTAAGTTGTAGTAGGTCGCTGAATACAATTACATGTTTTCCTCCAAATAGAACATCAAAATCTTTTTTTAGAATCTGTTGCATTCTTAAATGTACAAACGCAAGCATTAAGTTTGAGACCATGCTTACTTCATCAATGATTAAAAGTTTCATTTTCTTCAGTACTCTTGAAACTTCATATCAAGCTTCTCCAGATAGCTTGTGATATTCCAATTTATTTTCATGTTCAACTGGTAGCATGAGAATCGATGTAACGTAATCCCTTTAATGTTTTGTGCTGCTAATCCAATTGGAGCTGTTACAACAGAAGATAAATGTGATTCAGTAGTTTTATGTAGATAACTGGTCAAAACTTTAATTAAGAAACTTTTTCCTGTCCCAGATTGACCACTAATATACATTCGAATAGATTTAAATGATGTGCATTGGCATTCTTTTTTTTCATGCAGTAAAACATGCTGTATCTGTTGTGTCACTTGCTGATATATTTCTTTTTGTTCAATATTTAGTTCTTCTTCCAAGTTTCCCAACTCAATAATATCCTGTTGTGCTTGTTGTATTACGGTTTCTACTTCATTCATGGCTATTGCTGCTTCATTTTCAATAATTGGTTGTCCTAGTGGATCTTGACTTAGGGGAGCAGAACTTTGACTATCTTGAGAACTGTATCTAGCTATTTCAGCTGCAATAGTAGTTTCTTGTTCAATCTCTTCATTTAACATTTGTAGATAAGTAGGGAAAATTGTGCATTGAATGTTATCTTTATATGCATTAAAAGAATCTTCATAGCAGTCAAAATCTCCAAGTAATTCCATTTCACTACGCCAAGGCTTGAAGAGTTGAGGAAGTGCTAAATAGAAAAATTCCCTTTTATCTGGAGTTTCGCAACTGAGTTTTCTGTGGTTCATAAGATTTCCTTAGGAATGTTTTACCAAACATCCATCACATCCAATTACTGCATATTTTTCTTCATTTATATTTTCTGTAACATTTCTCTTAAAGCTGTAATGTTGCAGTACTTCATAGAGACATATGTTTTCAAGATGTGAACTCCTTTTGGGATAGTACGTATCCAGCATATTAGTTTTAACAGTATCTGTACTTTCTGGTTCATTCAATGCTAAGTATTCAATTTCTTGTAGAGATTTCAATACTCGATTTCGTGTTGCAGCAAGACCTAGACTTACCCAAATGATTCCTCTTGACTTTGAATATAAACTGGCAGAGCTCAACCAATCCAAACATTCATAGGATCCAAATTCTCGATGGGGAAGCATTTTCAAACTAAAGCTGCACAATTTGTTACTAAGACTCTTCTCTTGTGAAATTTATTCCCACATTTCTTTCAACTCTGTCTTTTCAGACTTGGTTATATATGACGTAACATAGCGAGCAACAGCAATTGAATTATCTGCAACATACTGGATATTCATGTTTGCATTCCACACTGTCAAAATCACTGGATTGTAGTCATTAATATACTTTGAATCTTCAGTTTATTTTATGTTGTATGTATTCTTCTGAGATTTTCATGTTATAGTATGCCTTACTGCTGACATAAAACTATTGACTCTTCCTTTTGAAATTATTGGACGGGGGAATCCAAAACGACATTTTGTATAAAATTTTCCCTTTGACTTGTATTTTCGTCTACAGTATTTTCCACATCGATGACTTTGAAACTGTAAAACTTGTTGTCTCAAGCTGTTTTCTTCTCCTTTTTTTGGAATGGCACAGGCAACATAGTCTTCAATGAAAGACAAAACAGTTTCATCAAAATCGGTTCCAAATTTAGGTGCATTCTTGATCCATAATAGCATGTGTATATGAGGAGCACCTCTGGCTTGGTACTCCTTTCTCCAAAAGAAATCAGTTACTTCTCCAATAGGTGGATTGTTTTTATTGCAGATAAAAGACATCATAGCTTGAAACCTATGATTAAAATATCTGCACACATTTACAGGATCCAAGGAACACAGTTCTCCAGCTGTCTTCAAATCAATGTTTTTTACATTTGAATTTGCTTGTCGTAGAAATTCAAGTAAATTGGCCCATACGTATTCAGCACAGCTAAGCGTAACAAACCACGTAGGTGTACCTAAGTTTCTTAACATACATTTAAGTTCTCCGTGACGACGATACCAATACTCATTAGTACCACGTTGACACGCCATCAAATTCATTAACTGAGATTCTAAATGATCGTCTCTTTGTTGAACTTTGCCCAAGAATTCCTTTGCAGAAACATGTGTAAGATGAACTCCTGTTTTTAATGTGTGGTTCACTGCATTTGAAAGTCCAGACAAATCACTTTCAAACAAAAGATGAAATATGTATGGAATACAGTGTCGAAATCTTGAATCTTCTGAGTACAATCTTGTCGAACGGTATTCTGAAGCTGGAATCTGTAGGGGTCGTTCATCATATCGTCCACCTTTTCCAGTGGGGAAGAGCTGTGGAAAACAACGAGCTTCTAAACTTTTTTCCAATACACTCATGGGAGTTCCCTTCGCTTTCTTCATTTGAAATAATTCAGTAGTGTTTGTTATCACTTCTTTTGAATGTAGAGAATGTATACTATAATGTTCATAAATTTCTCCACTCCTGGTCTTATCCACTTTTTCTATTTGGCCAGTTGAAATTTCTGTTTCATCTTCTAAACATATTTCTTGTCCTTCCACATTTACAGTTTTATAATAAATAGTGTTTTGTACAAGATATAATGTAGCCTTTTGAAGTTTGGTGACATCTACTAACTCTTGCCATATTTTCCAACTCTTTGTTGGTTCACCATTAACTAGAATAACTACAGGTTCACTTTCCTCTCTCTCTTTACCAACAGTTTCAATATTTTTCTTAAAATCTAAAGGTAAATACACAACTCTTCCTTTCAGACCTCTTTGTAAATCTGTTGGAGGCAGCTAACCTGTTTTAGGCTCCATACGAACTATAGCCTGTAACGGGTGCACAGATTGAATAAGAATGGACTCATATGTATTTAAATCTTCCAGTTCTGGAGGAATAGCTATCAACTCTAAGTTGTTATTTACAGCTCTAGCTGGCATTTTGTTCTCTTCTAATTTGTTGTAACAATATTTACAAATACGTTCATCAGTACCCAACTCAAAACGACCATCCACCAACAAATTGGCACCAACATGCTCCCGCTTATCATTGTTTTTCTTTTCACTTTTTAAATATAAATCAACATTCCTAGTTTGACTTCTATAGTGAGTACGTCGACAACAAATACAAACATAGGGGCTCATTACGATGGCGGACGGAAAAAAATCCGACCGCCATGGTTGCGGAAAATCACCGTCCGCAGGTACCGCGGAAACCCCTCCAACCCTATTAGGATCAACCGCCAAAATATTCCGTCCGCGGCGGTAGGAGGCATCGAAAAACCGCCCGTAGAGGGAAGAGAAAGTGAAAATTAAACCGCGACGGTCGGTAACATAGCGGAAACACATCAACCCGCCGTCAGACACGCGGAGTGACCGCCAATGATATTATAATATCCCCGATGTCACAGCGGTACGTTCCGCTGTTTCCGTCCGCCGCGGTCGCTAACCGTAATGAATGTGAGATACGGCGGAAGCCCTGCAGCACAGCCATCGCTGCGGATGCTCCGCAAAAAAAATGGCGGCCAAGTAAAAAAAAAACAATAAGGCCACCAAATGCACACAGGCAACTAGCCCTGCCCCCAAAATAACCTGAAACATCCCAATGACACACCCCCATGGCAAATTCAAATATACAAATCACAGGACAACCCACACAGCACACCTGACTGCATTAAACCATCTTGACACACCCACATAGCTGAGTATAAAACCAGCCCCTTCCCTGACCACAATCCTTTGCACTACTCCAGCCCTGAAGGAACCAAACCCTGCAGCACATTGGATAGGCAAAACACCACACATCTCACCACCACAACAACACACACACACACCACCTATATCACCCTCACAACTGCACCCCAAAACATCAGCACAGCACACACCATGGCACCACAGAAAATGCCAAAATTCACTGACACTGAGTTGACAGTAATGGTAGATGAGATAATCAGAGTAGAACCACAACTCTTTGGCAGTATGGTCCAACAGACACCATTAGCCACAAGAACAAACATGTGGGCAAGGATAGTGGGCAAGGTCAATGCAGTAGGGAATGTGCCCCGCAACAAGAATAAAATCATGAGGCGGTGGCATGACCTGAATAGTGTTGTCAAGAAGAGGAGGGCCAAGAACCGTGAGCTGGCTGATGCGACTGGTGGAGGCCCTCCCATCCCACCAAAACCGTTAACTGCACGGGAGGAGAAGGTGCTTGCCATACTGCATCCAGAGACTCTTGAAGGAATACCCAGGGGAGTGGAGGCTGGTAAATACCAACTAATGTATACCATGAAACTGCCATGTACTGTCTTGCACAACTACAAAGATACATCCCTGAGGCACAAGTACACACATCTGCACCCCAAAAACACACACAGGTCACACTGATTTTACATCCACCCCACCTCAAACATCACAAAGGTAGACCACATCTACTGTGTTGTATGTGTCCAGGCAAACAGCACTACAACTCCCACCAGGCACACCCTGTCCCATCCCTCAGCAGGATGGAGCACTCCCTCCCACCCACAACCATGTGGCAGTCATTGTGTGCTAGACCCTCACCTAACAGGTAGGTAGCCATCTTTCCATGGAGGAGTGTTTGGAATAGGGAGGCCAGCACTACAACTCCCACCAGGCCCCCTGTCCCACAGTTGAGCAGGATGGACTACTCCCCCCACCCACAACCATGTGGCAGTCATTGTGTGCTACACCCTCACCTAACAGGTAGGTAGCCATATTTCCATGTAGGTGTCTTTGGAATAGGGAGACCTGCACTACAACTCCCACCAGGCCCCCTTGTCCAACAGCTGAGCAGGATGGACTACTCCCCCACACACAACCATGTGGCAGTCATTGTGTGCTACACCCTCACCTAACAGGTAGGTAGCCATCTTTCCATGGAGGAGTGTTTGGAATAGGGAGGCCAGCACTACAACTCCCACCAGGCCCCCTGTCCCACAGCTGAGCAGGATGGACTACTCCCCCCACCCACAACCATGTGGCAGTCATTGTGTGCTATACCCTCACCTAACAGATAGGTAGCCATCTTTCCATGGAGGAGTGTTTGGAATAGGGAGGCCAGCACTACAACTCCCACCAGGCCCCCTTGTCCCACAGCTGAGCAGGATGGACTACTCCCCCCCCCACAAACCATGTGGCAGTCATTGTGTGCTACACCCTCACCTAACAGGTAGGTAGCCATCTTTCCAGGGAGGTGTCTTTGGAATAGGGAGGCCTGCACCACAAGTCCCACCAGGCACACCCTGCCCCATCCCTCAGCAGGATGGAGCACTCCCTCCCACCCAGAAGCATGTCTCAGCTATTGTGTTCTTCACCCTCACCTAACAGGTAGGTAGCCATCTTTCCAGGGAGGTGTCTTTGGAATAGGGAGGCCTGCACTACAACTCCCACCAGGCCCCCTGTCCCACAGCTGAGCAGGATGGACTACTCCCCCCCACCCCCAACCATGTGGCAGTCATTGTGTGCTATACCCTCACCTAACAGGTAGGTAGCCATCTTTCCATGGAGGAGTGTTTGGAATAGGGAGGCCAGCACTACAACTCCCACCAGGCCCCCTTGTCCCACAGCTGAGCAGGATGGACTACTCCCCCCACCCACAACCATGTGGCATTCATTGTGTGATACACCCTCACCTAACAGGTAGGTAGCCCTCTTTCCAGGGAGGTGTCTTTGGAATAGGGAGGCCTGCACTACAACTCCCACCAGGCCCCCTTGTCCCACAGCTGAGCAGGATGGACTACTCCCCCCACCCACAACCATGTGGCAGTCATTGTGTGCTACACCCTCACCTAACAGGTAGGTAGCCATCTTTCCAGGGAGGTGTCTTTGGAATAGGGAGGTCTGCACTACAACTCCCACCAGGCCCCCTGTCCCACAGCTGAGCAGGATGGACTACTCCCCCCACCCACAACCATGTGGCAGTCATTGTGTGCTACACCCTCACCTAACAGGTAGGTAGCCATCTTTCCAGGGAGGTGTTTTTGGAATAGGGAGGCCTGCACTACAACTCCCACCAGGCCCCCTGTCCCACAGCTGAGCAGGATGGACTACTCCCCCCACCTACAACTATGTGGCAGTCATTGTGTGCTACACCCTCACCTAACAGGTAGGTAGCCATCTTTCCAGGGAGGTGTCTTTGGAATAGGGAGCCCTGCACTACAACTCCCACCAGGCCCCCTGTCCCACAGCTGAGCAGGATGGACTACTCCCCCCACCTACAACCATGTGGCAGTCATTGTGTGCTACACCCTCACCTAACAGGTAGGTAGCCATCTTTCCAGGGAGGTGTCTTTGGAATAGGGAGGCCTGCACCACAACTCCCACCAGGCACACCCTGCCCCATCACTCAGCAGGATGGAGCACTCCCTCCCACCCAGAAGCATGTCTCAGCTATTGTGTTCTTCACCCTCACCTAACAGGTAGGTAGCCATGTTTCCAGGGAGGTGTCTTTGGAATAGGGAGGCCTGAACTACAACTCCAACCAGGCCCCCTGTCCCACAGTTGAGCAGGATGGACTACTCCCCCCTCCCCAACCATGTGGCAGTCATTGTGTGTTACACCCTCACCTAACAGGTAGGTAGCCCTCTTTCCAGGGAGGTGTCTTTGGAATAGGGAGGCCTGCACTACAACTCCCACCAGACCCCCTTGTCCCACAGCTGAGCAGGATGGACTACTCCCCCCACCCACAACCATGTGGCAGTCATTGTGTGCTACACCCTCACCTAACAGGTAGGTAGCCATCTTTCCAGGGAGGTGTCTTTGGAATAGGGAGGCCTGCACCACAACTCCCACCAGGCACACCCTGCCCCATCCCTCAGCAGGATGGAGCACTCCCTCCCACTCAGAAGCATGTCTCAGCTATTGTGTTCTTCACCCTCACCTAACAGGTAGGTAGCCATCTTTCCAGGGAGGAGTGTTTGGAATAGGGAGGCCAGCACTACAACTCCCACCAGGCCCCCTGTCCCACAGCTGAGCAGGATGGACTACTCCCCTCACCCACAACCATATGGCAGTCATTGTGTGCTACACCCTCACCTAACAGGTAGGTAGCCATCTTTCCATGGAGGAGTGTTTGGAATAGGGAGGCCAGCACTACAACTCCCACCAGGCCCCCTTGTCCCACAGCTGAGCAGGATGGACTACTCCCCCCACCCACAACCATGTGGCAGTCATTGTGTGCTACACCCTCACCTAACAGGTAGGTAGCCCTCTTTCCAGGGAGGTGTCTTTGGAATAGGGAGGCCTGCACTACAACTCCCACCAGGCCCCCTTGTCCCACAGCTGAGCAGGATGGACTACTCCCCCCACCCACACCCTGTGCCAGTCATTGTGTGCTACACCCTCACCTAACAGGTAGGTAGCCATCTTTCCAGGGAGGTGTCTTTGGAATAGGGAGGCCTGCACTACAACTCCCACCAGGCCCCCTGTCCCACAGCTGAGCAGGATGGACTACTCCCCCCACCCACAACCATGTGGCAGTCATTGTGTGCTACACCCTCACCTAACAGGTAGGTAGCCATCTTTCCAGGGAGGTGTCTTTGGAATAGGGAGGCCAGCACTACAACTCCCACCAGGCCCCCTTGTCCCACAGCTGAGCAGGATGGACTACTCCCCCAACCACAACCATGTGGCAGTCATTGTGTGCTACACCCTCACCTAACAGGTAGGTAGCTATCTTTCCAGAGAGGTGTCTTTGGAATAGGAAGGACTGTACCACATCTCCCACCAGGCACACCCTGCCCCATCCCTCAGCAGGATGGAGCACTCCCTCCCACCCAGAAGCATGTCTCAGCTATTGTGTTCTTCACCCTCACCTAACAGGTAGGTAGCCATCTTTCCAGGGAGGTGTCTTTGGAATAGGGAGGCCTGCACTACAACTCCCACCAGCACCCTGTCCCACAGCTGAGCAGGATGGACTACTCCCCCCACCCACAACCATGTGGCAGTCATTGTGTGCTACACCCTCACCTAACAGGTAGGTAGCCATCTTTCCAGGGAGGTGTCTTTGGAATAGGGAGGCCTGCACTGCAACTCCCACCAGGCCCCCTGTCCCACAGCTGAGCAGGATGGACTACTCCCCCACCCACAACCATGTGGCAGTCATTGTGTGCTACACGCTCACCTAACAGGTAGGTAGCCATCTTTCCATGGAGGAGTGTTTGGAATAGGGAGGCCTGCACTACAACTCCCACCAGGCACATCCTGCCCCATCCCTCAGCAGGAAGGAGCACTCCCTCCCACCCAGAAGCATGTGGTAGAAAGTCCACCCAAAAGATGCCAACTGTACAGGTAAGCAGCCAGTGCATGCACCCCACCATTCCTCAACAAAAGCATTGAGCTAATGCCAACACAATGCCACACATCACCACAAAATACACCCCAATTACATACCATTTGATAGAATGCAGACAGGGATGCTTATGTAACTGTGACAGAAACAGAACTGTGACTCAACTAAACCCATGTGTAAGCAGATCAGGGACCAAATATGCACTGCACAGATTGCTATGTGCAAATTCCATGGGTGCTGAGCATGAAGGACCATAGTAACAATGAAAAGGCATGGCATGTCGAGCAAATAAATACAAGCACAGAACATTACAAAGGTATGCATGAGATAACAATGGGAAAATGTCTAGTACATGTGCATATGTAACATCTGTAGGGAAGAGTAATCATCCTCGATGCATCACATCAAGTTGCATGGCAGCCAGTTGTCAGATGACAACTCATCAGTTCCATACAAAGAGTGTCAAGTTGGGCATGACATCCAATGACTTGTCACACCATAGAACAAGATGTATGTACCTCCACATCATGTCATGACGAACAACACTGTGCAGACATTCAACTCATGAAATACGTAACTGTGTGTTGCATAACATGTAAATAAGAGACATCAAACACAGCAAGCCATATGGCTGTAAGTCAATGACCATGTACCCTCTGTTCCACAGGTGACCAACAACTGACTGCAGAGAACAACAACCTCAACTTGCAGAGCCAGTCTCCTCCCCCGGAACATGGACACTCGGATGCGGAGTCCCTGGATTCTTTGGATGAGGAGCTCCAAGCCGGCCCATCTGGTGTGCCAGGGTGCAACCGGTCACATGACCCCACTGCCCCCCCACCATCAGCAACAACAACAACGCTGACCCCTGCTGGAACGACCTGTGCCGCCACCACCACCACCACCACCACTATCACCTTTGCCTGCAACATTCGCCCAGCCACAGAGGATGCCCAGCCCACACCAACAACTGTGGAGGGCAGGCGTGTGGCTAGAGTGGTGAGGCAACAGGTCAGTGATAGCAGGGCAGGTGGGAGGACAAGTGGGACTCCAACAACACCGGACACTGTGACCAAAGCCCTGGATAACATCACCAGAGTTGTGGGTGCCTATGAACGCACACAGGCAAAAATGGGCCAGGCCCACGAAGATGCCCTGGAGCTCCAACGTCTGCTGAGGTCCATGGACAACCGTATGGGACAAATCGTGGACCTCATGGGCCAGTTAGTGGTGGTACTGAGGGACAGGCCAGTGCCACAGACAACACCTCCACCTCCCCCCGTTGCCATGCAGGATGACAGTTCATCATCCACCCCTGCGGGCACGGAGAGGGGTGACTCCTCAGACCCCACTGGCCCAGTAAACGATGCCTCCCCGCCAAAAGAAGAAGGGGCCGTCCAAAGAAGAACTTGGGACTCATCCGTGGCAAAGCACCGGCCAAACGCCAGTCAAAGAGCAAGCCATGATGTCAACACTCTTCACCCAACCATTGACTCTGTACACTGTCCTCACCCACACTGCCATGGTAATGGCATCCGTCTGTTGGACTGTGTCACCACAGCAATGTGGTGCCTACCCGATTGTCTCATCTACCATGACTGCCAACTCATTGATTCACCATTCACACTTATGTAAATATCCACTTCCCTCTCACAGATACCCATTGCAAATAAACTACAAAAACGCAAAAAGGTGGTTGAGTCTGCTCCATGTTTATCACAGTATGTGCAATGTTTACCATGGTTACAATGTCACAGGAGCATGGATCCTCTGTAGGCAAGGGGAGGCAGACGGGACCTAGCAAAAGACAACAGAACAAAAGTCACTAGTCAGGTGGTGGCATCACAGCCATCACACAACACATGTCCTCACTGTACAACAATATGCACACATAACAATGTGCAACAGTACCAACATAGACATCCTGTAGCAGTTCCTACATACCCTGTATCCAACACATAGGCAGCCAGCACTGAGTCAACAACAGGATGCACTCACAAAGATCACATAGACCTCCACCCAAACAACTACATCAACAGACAATGGACCAGTTGTACATCGTCACCCACCTTCAAGTGAAGTAGCGGTTGATGAGCTGCTGACGCTGGTCGACACCTTCCTCCTCACCACTATCCTCGTCACTGGACATTTGTGGGATCGCAGGGGGGGGCCCTGGCTGGTCATCATCGTCCAGGATCATGGGTATTCCTTTCCGTAAGGCCAAGTTGTGCAGCATGAAGCATGCTACCACTATCTGACACACCTTTTTGGGTGAGTACATGAGTGCCCCTCCAGTCCGGTCCAGGCAGCGAAATCTCGATTTTTGGAGACCAAAGGTTCGCTCCACCACCCGACGTGTTCTACCATGGGCATTGTTGTAGCGGACGTCAGACGGTGTCCTAGGATTGCGTAGTGGGCTCAGCAACCACGGTCTGTTGGGATATGCAGAGTCACCTAGGTGTGAAATAAACATAACGATTCAGTAATACAACTGTGGCAGAGGACAGCATGGCACACACAGCACACAACTTGACTCTGCCTACTCACTCACAATCCATGCCCACTCCGGAAGTAGATTGGTCATCAGCTGGGGCACAATGCTGTTGTGCAGGATGTATGAATCATGTGCAGAGCCCGGAAACTTGGCACATACATGCAATATGATCATATCGGCCTGGCACATC
Source organism: Calotriton arnoldi (assembly GCA_963921515.1). Taxonomy (NCBI): domain Eukaryota; kingdom Metazoa; phylum Chordata; class Amphibia; order Caudata; family Salamandridae; genus Calotriton; species Calotriton arnoldi. The sequence continues at coordinate 114,223 of CAWUFW010017599.1, forward strand.
ACCTGCACATTGATGGAATGGGAATGTTTACGATTCCGATAGATGTGTTCCCATGCCTGTGGTGGAACCAGGCCAACATGTGTGCAGTCAATAGCACCTACAACATTCGGGATGTGGCCAAGGGCATACAAATCCGTCTTTACATCCGCCAAAGCCGCCCTCCTTGAAAAACTGATGTATTGGTCCTTGTATCGCATCATGGCCAACAGGAAATCCCTTAGCACCATGCTGAAGGTGGGCTGAGACATCCCCCCTGCAATGCCAACTGTCTCCTGGAATGGCCCACTAGCCAGGAAATGCAGTGCCGCCATCACCTTTATTTTGGTTGTCAATGCTGTTGGGTATGTCCTGCCAGCCGCAGGTGAGGATCCAACATGGCACACAGGTCTTGGATGTTCGTGCGGTCCAGACGGAATCTGCGTATCACGTCATCATCCTCAATGTTAGCCAGCAGGGTGACAGGACGATACACATTAGGTCGCCTCCTAGGTGAGATGAAAGGGGACACGTCATTGCAATAGACCATGAGATGTGCACAACTCTGTAGCTTCTGATTCACACAGCGCAAACATTGACTGGCATCACAATGCACCATACAGTGCAAGTCAAAAGTCGTGACACATAGAGAATACATTGTACTACACTTCTTCAGTATTACCACTGTGAGAACAACAAACATGGAAACTGTGTCTGTGAATGGTAATAGTCACATTTCAGAATCTGGTGCAAACAGCCCGGACAGTAAATGATACAGGACATGTGTGAAACAGAAACACTGCTGGCTTCCAAATGTCTGCTGTACGTGCCACACATTCTTGTGCAATCATGACAGGGGACACATGAACTACACAATTTGTCCAGTTCTGAAGGACTCAGCATGGAATGTGAGCCAATGTTAATCCACACAAGTCTAGAGACACTCACAGACATATTCACAAGCCTGTGCCAATATCCACTGTCATCAGTAGACATGCCATATATGCTGTTACACACAATTCAAAGTCAGTCAATGACTAATAATGAACAGAATATGCATATGCAGTCTTGACGTGAATCAAGACACAACAACACAACTGCACAATATCATCAGCAAGCACACAGATTGTCAATGTGGCACACAAAAAGTGGATAAGGTACGTGATCCAAAAGGACTGTAGACAAACGTCAATCTGCACTAAAGTTGCACTATGACATGCAGTATGAAGGTAGCACTGCCCAGACACACAACTAAAGTACAACATTTGCCATGGAGCTAATACTCCAGCTGCTTGGACACACAACAGTGACACAGAAACAACCTACACCACCACCCGGACAAAGCCACACCACTACACCTAAAAGTCAGCGCATGAACATATTGAGTAAATACCGAAGACACAACAGCCTCATGCACATAACAACAGGGGATGTCATCGCACGACACAGGTACCAAAAGACTACTATCAAAAGCATCCTGAGCCACATACCACACAGCCTGTCAGGAACAACAAAGCGGACTCTCAACATTCCTCTGCAGACAAAGATGCTGGCTGTGCATCACTTGTTGGCCTCTGGTACCATTAGAACAACAAAAGTCTGAGTTAGATGGGTGCCACAGCCAGCCCTATCAAGGTATATCTCACCTGTCTTGGATGCCATCATTAGCTTGAGTCAACAGCACCATCAGTTCACCCACACAGCGCAGGACCAGCTTGTGCCCCCGAAAGGCTACCACACCATAGCAGGCTTATCCACACGTGTTAGTTTAATGTCACTGCACACGTGTCCTAATTGTGCACCCTGCCAAAACTGCACACACTTACTGCACATGAAAGCACACGCAATACTGAACTGTCCAGGCCAATTGTGGGTCACCTTTTACTGGTCACAGATGCCATGTCAAACTTACCAGTCAGTGAGCACCAGCACCACATTTGGCTACAGTCCCTCACCAAGCCAACAATCTTCCTGTGGACAAGGTCAATGCACCTGTCCTTGGTGAGTACCAACGTAACACACCACACACATCAAATCCACTATCAACATACTCACAGCTGTGGAAAATACATGTGACAAATTCATATATGACCGGTCGAACAACATGAGCACATATCCTACACAATGACACAAGTAATGCTGATGACATTTTGCATATATGGGGACAAAACATACCCAAATGCATACAGACAGGTCAAATGATTAAGGAGGAACATATTTCAAAGTGTGCCGGTGATGTATGTTACAACCTTCAGTGTGTATAGCACACACATGTCCATGTGGACATATACTCTTGGTTTTGCTACAGCGAACAATAACCTTACATGAATGCTGTAATAGGTGATACCAAACAGACAACAGTGTGACATATGTGGTGAGTAATGGAGACAATGCTGAAATCTTTGTACAATCATGTACTGTGTAGCAACATATTGTGTGAGATATGAATATGTGTGTAAAAATTTGGCTCAGATACGAAATTTGGGGGAAATGGGGTGAGAGACATGAACTTTGGGCAAAATATTTGGGTCAGATATGAAATTGTGTAGGAGTAATGTGCCCCATTAGTCCTTTCAGTGTTGCATTTGGTGTTAGATATGAAGTTTAGGCTCTCATTACGAACTATAGCTCATTTTAATCACATCAAGTTCCATGTTTAATTGAAAGTGACCACTGTTCAAAGTACAGATATGACCCATGACATTGACACTACACGATGTGTCCATTGCTGCATTAAACGTGCTCTAAGAACACCATCACGCCCATAGTCAACAATGTCATGCTGCACCCTCGCCGTAGCTACCGCCTGGCACCAGCGGTGTGTCACCGCCATGGTCCGAGACACCATGGCAGGATTGCTAGGCATATACACATGGCTAATGGCGGATGGCATGCTCCGCCACCCAGATCCCGGTCACTCATGGCAATGCATGGCTCAGGAATAGCGGAAACTACCGCCTGGCACCAGCGGTGTGTCACCGCCATGGTCCGAGACACCATGGCAGAATTGCTAGGCATATACACATGGCTAATGGCGGATGGCATGCTCCGCCACCCAGATCCTGGTCATTCATGGCAATGCATGGCACAGAAATAGTGGGAACTACCGCCTGGCACCAGCGGTGTGTCACCGCCTAGCCCGAGACACCATGGCGGGATTGCTAGGCATATACACATGGCTAATGGCGGATGGTATGCTCCGACACCCAGATCCCGGTCACTCATGGCAATGCATGGCTCAGGAATAGCGGGAACTACCGCCTGGCACCAGCGGTGTGTCACCGCCATGGAGCATGCCCATCCAGCCAATGGGAAGCGCAATCGCGGTTGCCTGATGCTACTTTAAAAATCGCGGTAGGCGTGCTCCGCCACCGCGTGGACGGTCATTGGATGCACTTGTAAGATGCACCACCGCAGTACCGCACGCCTGTCCCCTGCGGTGTGTCACCGCCATGGAGCATGCCCATCCAGCCAATGGGAAGCGCAATCGCGGTTGCCTGATGCAACTTTTAAAATCGCGGTAGGCGTGCTCCGCCACCGCGGGGCCGGTCATTGGATGCACTTGTAAGATGCACCACCGCTGTACCGCACTCCTGTCCCCTGCGGTGTGTCACCGCCATGAAGCATGCCCATCCAGCCAATGGGAAGCGCAATCACGGTTGTCTGATGCAACTTTGAAAATCGCGGTAGGCGTGCTCCGCCACCACGGGGCCGGTCATTGGATATTTTGAATGAGGCAGACCTGGAACACCAATTGCAGCAGCTCAGAACAACATAAACGAGCCCTGGGGGCTATATATGTGTGTGAGAGAGCCACACATTGCCACAGCTCACTGAGCCTGCTGCCTGAGACCCCTCACCTGCTGCTGCCTCCAGGTACTGCTGCCTGAGACCCCTCACCTGCTGCTGCATCCAGGGACTGCTGCCTGAGACCCCTCACCTGCTGCTGCCTCCAGGGACTGCTGCCTGAGACCCCTCACCTGCTGCTGCCTCCAGGGACTGCTGCCTGAGACCCCTCACCTGCTGCTGCCTCTAGGGACTGCTGCCTGAGACCCCTCACCTGCTGCTGCATCCAGGGACTGCTGCCTGAGACCCCTCACCTGCTGCTGCCTCCAGGGACTGCTGCCTGAGACCCCTCACCTGCTGCTGCCTCCAGGGACTGCTGCCTGAGACCCCTCACCTGCTGCTGCCTCCAGGGACTGCTGCCTGAGACCCCTCACCACCAACAGCCGCTGCTGCTGTCTCCTGCCCACAGTGATGGCGAGGACTGAGAAGATCCGTGCCACTCCCTTCACCACCGAGGAACTTGAGCTCCTGGTGGACGAGGTGCTCAACCAGTATCCAAGGCTCTTTGGTGCGCCTAATGTCGTGGTGAGTAACTCAGAGTGTGAGTGAGAGTGCAGGGTGGGGGACACATGAAGTTGATCTGCTGCAGTATGTGCGTGGGAGTGTGAGGGTGGGTCATGCACTGCCTAGCATGCTGTTTCCAGGGGGAAGGTGTGTTTGGCCTATTCAACAAGTTTCTCTGCCTGCACATCCAGATGTGAGGGAAGTATGATGTCTTGTCAGACATACAGTGAGGCTGCACCTTTTCATTTCACGAGTCAGGACAGTGATTGCCAGTCTGCATGTCTGTGTGTGTCCCTGATGTCCTTCACAGGCCCATCTGTGGACTTAGCTAGTGATGCTGTCCAGAGGGTAGTGAGGCCATTGTTTAGACCTCTATATGTGCCTCATCTCTAGTTCTGCGCCATACTCATGACCTGAATCCCCCAGGGTGACACTCTTGTTGGTCATTCACCTATGACACGGTACATTCAAACATTATTGTGCCCGGACTCTTCCGTCCCCACCAGCATGTGCACATACTCGCATGTGTTGGTACTGTTTGTGTTTCCAAATCGTCACTCGATGTAAGAGATGAGCTGCCCCACGTTGGACCTCTGTGTGACCCCAAATGGCCTGCACATTCACTGCCCAATCTGACAGTGACACAACAATGAATGTACAGAGTGTCACATATGTGCTTTTCCTCTTGAGTCTCCATCAATGAGCCATTATAGAGATGTAGATTGCACACAACAGGCCTTGTGATGAGGGTCTGCGTTTGTGAGGTCATGTCCCTCAATGTGACATCCATGACACAGTGTGGCAGTTGAAGGGCTAGTGCTTTGTGGGCTGAGCAGTGTTGGGCACAGTGAGTATTCCCGGTCACATATGTAGTGATGTCCTACATGTCTTGTTATTCCCAGAATATTTGCATTAGATGTGGTCAGCATACACATTTAGCTCTCTGCTGGCGACCTGCATGGCCATGAGATGAGCATGTACTGTGTCCACCCTCATACCTGCATGCATTAATGTGTGTTTCACACATGATGATGTTTGCAATTAGCAGATGTATTGTCTCCGCTGATGTAATGGCTGAATTTGGGATGAGTCAGTGTCATGGTCCTGCACTGGAGAATGGTGGTTGGTTACACTGAATATTGCCCCCTCTTGTCTCCCATGTCTGCAGCTAAAAGTCAACCAGCGCAAGGCCGTGTGGAGGGCCATTGCATGCAAGGTGCGTGCACTGGGTGCCTCAAACTGACGGCGCTCCCACTGTCACAAGAGGTGGGATGACATCGCACGGCTAAGCAGGAACGTGGCCGAGATGACACTGGGGCTGATCCCTTGATCCGGCAGGTTGGCTCGGCGCAGCATGACACCACTAATGGCACGCATTTTAGCAGTGACGCAGCCTGACCTGGATGCACATCTGAAGGGGCATGAGCAGCAAGCTGGTGGTGAGTATTCTGTGAGTGTGACTCTGGTTGTTGTTTGCCAGCATGTGCTCCAGGCCTGGGCCAGTGCAGGGCTGTGATGTTGCTAGTGTGATGCAATGGTGTGTAAGTGGCCGCGGTGTGGGGTGCAGTTGTCATGCATTCCCCCTACATGTACCTTCCCATGTCATTGGTGTAATGGGCCTTGACTTCACATTTGTAGTTGTGGCCTTCTGGTATCATCTTCATTGGTGTCGTCACGGACATCCCATGTCAGGGTCCAGCAGAGTGCATGATCTGAGTGTGCCATCATCAATGTGTGCATTGCCTGACGTCAGATTAGTGCTGGCTACACATCTGACACCAATGTGCAACTGTAGTTGTGCCCCAAGATACGACATGGTGGATGGCATGTGCCCATGGACATTGTGTGTGGTTATGTTGGGGTCTGTGTCTGTGTTGGTAACTTCTGCTGGGTCATGTTGTGACGTTGGCAACATGTTGTGAGTAGGATCTTTGAACACTTCAGGGCCCTAGGTGTGCACAGAGGGATATGTGTGTGTTGTTAGACGTAGCCACCAACAGGCTAAATGGACGTGTGTCCATCACATGGGTGAATTATGTACAATTTTGCATCATGCCACGGTAATTTAGATGTTTGTATTGAGGTTGCACAATGTTACTGCCCATGGTGTTGTCCAACATGGATCATTGTCCATCATTAGTGATGCTTCACTTGCAGATATTTGTTAACTTGATGCAGATGTACTTATCCTCTCTCTCTCATGCAGCATCTCACATGGGCACGGAAGGACACGGGACGGACACCAGTGGTGAGGCATCAGGCACAGGTGATGCTCACCTGCATAGTGACATGGATGTCACCAGCGCATCAGAGGGGGACCGTAGTCATCTAGAGGAGTCCCTGCCAGAAACGCAGACCTCTACGTCATCTAACGACGGCGGTGATGCATCTATGTTTTTGTCCGAAGGAAACGGGGACTCTGCCTCCTCGTCCACCACACAGCGTTCAGTGCCCACCCTCCCTGCAGCTCCCACTTTTGCTGCCCGTGTTCGCACCACGAGGAAGGGAAGAGTGTCCTTCATCCCAGGCACCGCTGCCCCTGCCCCTGTCCCCCCTGCTGCCATCAGTGCAGAGTCTGTGGACCTTTTGCGCCAGCTGTGTGTGGGTCAGACAGTTCTCCTCAATGCCTTTCTGGACCATGACAAAAAATTGGCACAGGTGGTGGCTTTCATGGAGGGCGTGCATTCCGACATGGGTGGGCTACACCGGACTGTACAGTCTCTGGCCTCTGCAGTGACACCAGCCATTCAACTTGCCCAATCCCATGGTCCAGCTCCAGTCCCTAGGCCCACCACCCTGACAGTGGATGCATCTGATGATGGTGAGCACACACCCCAGACGTCAAGGGACAGATACGTCACGTGCAGCACACAGCAGCAGCAGCCCAAGCAGTTCAGGCCGCAGACACCATCCCCACATAAAGGTAAACCCACACCAGAGCGCAGGGGCAAAATCCCTTCAGGCCACACCCAGGGCAAGGATGGCAAAAAAGCAGGCCTCTGGCTCACATGCCTCAGAGGCATCCCCAGCCAAGAACTCACCTGTCCCAAAAGTGTCTCGCAGAGACAGGCACACAGTTTCCGTGCCCAGTGACAAACAGGTGCCTGCTAAGGGTACACATAAGAAGGGCTCCAAGGCTAGTTCACCCACAACATCTACTCCCATCCAGAGCCCTGTGAAGCAGGGTAAGGAGGCCACTGTATGGGGGGACACCTGGTAAACAGGTGATGCAGGGGCAGAAGCAATCCAGGGCCAAGCGTCCCAAAGGATCCAGCACGTCCCCAGAGAGGGGACCAGCATCTGCAGCTGATCCAGCTTTTGTGACCAGTGTGCCTGTTGTATACACCCCACTTGGCCTTAATCCCAGGACAGGGAAGCCATATCAAATCGCCAAGAAGCGGAAGGGCACCCCTCAAACTTCACCCACACACACTGGGTCTCGTGCAGGCATGAGTCGACCTCCACGTGCCACCACCCCACCTGGACCTAGCAGCCCTGAGGCTTCCCAAACCACTGCTGGCTCTACCACACCTGGACCTGGCAGCCCTCAGGCTTCCCAGAACACTGATGGCTCTACCCCAGCTGGGCCTTTCTCTCCCGAGCCAGTACCCCAACTGGCCCCGACAGACAGCCACCTCCCAGTCATACTGCCAGCCAAGTCTGAGTGTTAGTCCCCCTCACACACATGTCTGTCTCACAATGGTGCCATGGCATGGCCATTTGTGACACCCTGAGTGTGTTGCTGACCATGGCAGAGTACTGTACCACACATTTACAGTGCTGGATGTCATGTACCTCACCTGCACTGTGTCCTGGCCACTGGCCTTGTTGTTCACTACTGTTTGAACCTTGCCTGTGCAGCTTCTCATGTACCTCACCTGCACTTTGGACTGGCCACTGGCCTTGCTGGTCACTGCTGTTTGCCCCTTGCCTGTGCAGCTTCTCATGTACCTCACCTGCACTGTGTCCTGGCCACCGGCCTTGTTGTTCACTGCTGTTTGCCCCTTGCCTGTGCAGCTTCTCATGTACCTCACCTGCACTTTGGACTGGCCACTGGCCTTGCTGTTCACTGCTGTTTGACCCTTGCCTGTGCAGGATCTCATGTACCTCACCTGCACTGTGTCCTGGCCACTGGCCTTGTTGTTCACTGCTGTTTGCCCCTTGCCTGTTCAGGATCTCATGTACCTCACCTGCACTTTGGACTGGCCACTGGCCTTGCTGTTCACTGCTGTTTTCCCCTTGCCTGTGCAGGATCTCATGTACCTCACCTGCACTTTGGACTGGCCACTGGCCTTGCTGTTCACTGCTGTTTGCCCCTTGCCTGTGCAGGATCTCATGTACCTCACCTGCACTTTGGACTGGCCACTGGCCTTGCTGTTCACTGCTGTTTGCCCCTTGCCTGTGCAGGATCTCATGTACCTCACCTGCACTTTGGACTGGCCACTGGCCTTGCTGTTCACTGCTGTTTGCCCCTTGCCTGTGCAGCTTCTCATGTACCTCAACTGCACTTTGGACTGGCCACTGGCCTTGCTGTTCCCTGATGTTTGCCCCTTGCCTGTGCAGCTTCTCATGTACCTCACCTGCACTGTGTCCTGGCCACTGGCCTTGCTGTTCACTGCTGTTTGCCCTTTGCCTGTGCAGCTTCTCATGTACCTCACCTGCACTTTGAACTGGCCACTGGCCCTGCTCTTGTCTGACTTTTGCTGCATTACTGTGTGAAATGTAAATAAAAAGAAGAAATTTACTCCTGTTGTCTGCCTTGTCAGTGTCCTTGCTAAATAAAGGGTTACTGTGTGGGTATTGTTTACTGTGACACATGCTCTATTTTCCACTTCAACATTGCCAATGTCTTGTTTCCTCTGATCATGTTGTTTCAACTTTTGTGTCCCAGACTTCTGCATCTGTGTGTTGTCTTGGTAGTATGTGTGTTTGTGTGGACTGATTGACTTCCTGGGTGTGTTGTTGTGTGTGTGATGTTTAGATTGTTGTTGTGTGTGTTCATGGTGTGTCACTCATCTCTGTTTGTAACTGGTATGTGTGTTGTGCACACACTGCTTGGTGTGCATGCAGTGCTGTGAGTTGATGTTGCCTTGTCCTTGCCTGTTGTGCACCCCCTGATGTTTGGCTGTTGTAGCATGTTGATATCTTTGCCTGTGCATGTGTTGTGACTGATGTGGCTGTGTGCAGTGGTTGTGTTGTGTTGTGTCATGCAGTTGACAGTTGCTCTGTGTGTGGTGGTCTATTTTCCTGTCAGTGTGTGTGTGTTGTTGTTGTGTTTGATTCAGGTGTGTTGCCATTGTGGTGTGCCTTACTTGCGTGTCTGTCACATGGACTGAGGTCTATTGTGGTTGCCGTGCTTGTTTTATGTGCATCCTTGGTGTTTTCTCCTCTCACATTTGATGTGTCTATGGTCATGGTTGTGCATGTGCAGACATGTGGTACACTATGACACCATTTTGAGTGGATGGGTGTTGTGGTATGTCTGTCTATGTGTCATTGTAGGCCCATTTCTGCCTTTTTGTTCTCCATTACTGTTTTTAGTGGATGCACTTCTTATATGTGTTGTGGTATGTTGTCTGTGCGTTTTACATGACTGATGTGGTTGTGTACTCCTGTTGTGTCTATGCTCCCATTGAATTTGCACTGTTTAGCTGCACAGGTCTTGTCTGTTGTTGTAGTAGTTCTGTGTGTGTGTTTTGATTGTGTTCTGTGTTTGACTGTTGTTTTTGTGCGTACAGTGGTACTGCCATACCTGTGTGTGTGTGTGATGTTTGTGGATACCACCCAGGGGGTGTGTTTGATTGTCAGTGTCTTGACTGGATATTATTGGCAAGCTTCTGTGTGTTTGTCACTGGTGTTGTGTGCTGCAGGTGTGATGGGTGTGGGGGTTGTGTGAAGGTTCATACTTGTGTTTGACTGTCATGGAGAGTTGCAATGGGCCCTGTGTGTTGTGCTGCTGACATATTCCTGTGATGTATTTGGATTCAGATGTGTGGCTGATCAGGGTTGGACTTCATACCCTTCCTTTCATCCCTGTGCCTATTCATGGGTTGCCTTGCTGTCTCCCTGAGTTGTTGCAGTGAGGTGACTGTGGTTTGACTTCACTCACTGTGACTGCCATGTGTGGATTTTTGGGCTGGGGTGGATGTAATGTGTTCCTTCCCTTGCATGTGATGTACACATTTTTGGTGTTCAGCTCCTTGCCATTCCATATGTGTGCACCTCACTTTGGGTTTCCTATTTGTTGTCCTACATTGCTGTTGGCATGTGGTTTGTGTTTGTTGCTGTGTGTCAGTGTGGGGTATGTCTGTGTGACTTGGCAGGCTGTGTGTCCATTGGAGTGTTTGTTCATTGTGTGAGTTTAATTTGTGCTTTGACTCAGTTTACTTGCCATGAGTGTGGTGTTGTTGTGGTGTGTGTGTTCCCCTGGCCCAGTGCTTGTATGCTGTGTGTTACTCTGCAGCCACACCTGATGAGGCTGTCTCCCTAGTTGTTTGTTGTGTGGTGCAGTGTGTGTGTTCACCTGGCTGCTTTTTGGGCATGTGGGGGCACAGGGAGATCACGTGGTATGTGCCTTCATGGTGTTGGTGGGCCTAGTGTGTGGAGTGTAGAGGTGTTGCCCTGTGTACTTTGGGCACTGCCCCTGCCTTGCGCTGGCCCAGCCTACTACATTGTGTGCATTTTTATCGCGGATTCACCGCTGCGGTCATGTGAACTGGACATTATTTCAGGATCGCGGACATGGTGGCCTGGGTGTGGAGGGGTGGACTAGTGGCAGGTGGGACATGTGTGGCTACACCTGTGGTTGTGTTCCTGTCCCCACCAGGGTGTCTGGTGGGGCAGGAACCTTACATCGGACATGGATTTGTGGGTTGTGTTTGTTAGCGGAGTTGTGTGATGGCATACCTGCGTCGGCGTCCGCGACGTTCCATGGCTTGCTGTAGGTGTATCATGTACAGCGCCGGGAAGACGTGTAGTGCCGGGTCCATGGCGGTCGGCTCCGGTTATCGATTTAGCGCTCCGCTGTGGTGCTTCCGTATGCTCAGAATGGCCGGTTTCTCTGCTGCGGTGGGCCTGGCTGTTTTGCGCTTCCTAATTTGTACGGCGGGAGGGAAGTCATTCCGCACAGCGGTGGCTCTGGATTGGTTGTCTCCGCCACGGTCGCGGGCGCGTTTTGATTGCGGTCCGAGTTGCACCGCGGCGGTCGGACAATGGGCTGTGTTTGGCCATTGTAATATGGCGGACGGGTGCACCACTGCTCACGGGCGGAAAAAAGCATTTTCTCCCACCGCCAGCATCGCGGAGGTGCATCCGCCAGTCATCGTAATGGACCCCATAGTTTGGTTTTTCACATGAAAGTACCTTAAACTTTGTAATTTCTTCTTCAAACTTCTCAGTAGTAATATCTTCCATCTGTTCTTCAACACCTACACTTATCAAACTCTCACTTTCTCTACACTCCTCTTGTGAACCAAAGAAACTAAACTGTATATCATCAGAAACTTTTTTTACATCCGATACTGAACCATGCAAAAGAGCTGTCTTTATTTCACTTAAAGATAATGCAGGACTTTTTACGTAGTAAAATCTTCTCACCAACTTCCACATTTCTGAATGATGTACTGCTAACATTCTTAAATAAAGAAAATTACTTTGACACACTTTTCTAGAAAGACAAGCCAGAGAATGACCCTGCAACTTATTATATATTCTCACTTTACAAGGATCTAGTCCTTGCAACATCTTAATCTTCTGTTTAACACTTTTTTTTGCATAATCTCGTAAGAAAATTCGTAATATATCGATAGATTCCTGTCGTATACTACAAATACTACTACAATCCCACTTAAACACTGGAGCTTGTGTACGTCTCCCTTGAACTTCTTCAGCTATTACTTCTTCCACATTTCTAGGAACCATCTTTTCTTTTTCAATTGGGCAACCATCTTTTATTTCATAACAACGACCACTGGTATCAACTGCATGACCTAATGTATTTTGTTGAAAATGGCTTTCTTCATTAAAAAAAGGCTCAGTACTAGAAGTGTGCTTCCATTCACCCGAAATGTTTTTGCAAAAGTTACTTCTATTAACCAGTCTTTTTCTTTTGCTTTTCTCCTTCATAAAGTGCATTGTTTTATTCAATGTTTTCATTCTCTTCAATGCCAATCTAAATAATTTTCTTTTCAATTCAAAAGCTTTTTCTACTACACTTTCAATCTGTTGTTTTTTCTTGTAAGCTGCTGATCTTCTTTTATATTTTTGTAGTACTCTACTTTTATGCATTCTCTTCCTAATGTCTTTATATTCTTTCATCCTTCTTTCAACATGGATTGTTTTCCCATAACCTGATTTTCCATTAATATGTCCTGTTTGTGTTTCCTTATGATTGGTTGTTCAACTTTTCTTTCTCTTTTCCACATTTTCAAAATTCATTACGTTCTTTAAAAGTCTTTTAACAAATTCTTTAGTTCTCTTACCAGAAGTCTTTTTCTTCAATGTCACATGTTGTACTTCATCTAATTTCTGCTTTTCTCTCTCCTTTAAATAGTACTGTTTCTTTACTTGTCTTTTTTTTTAAACTTTTCTTGTCATACTGAATCTTTCTTAATAATAATGGAAAATATCTGAAAAAAAAGAAAAGTTAAAAAACTTTCTAAAAATTATTTTATATTATTAAAATAATTATATACAAATATTCTCATCTATAAATAAAGAAATACTTTCAAATTAAAAGGTACAGACATATGCACGTATGGTTTTGCGGAATATGGTGAGACTTACAGCTGAGACATGTGATAGGTTGCTGCTTTATATTTGGCTAGGCCCAACACCCTGAACATTACTAGAATGGTGAAGCAAGCACAAAAGTGAGGTTTAAGGTATGTTAAGAGATGGATTAGTTATTACGCTACTTTGTATGAGTCTGTGCAAAGCTACACTTCAAATATACCGCATAATTTTCATTATCAGCTAGGCACTACTCCTGCACTCATTCCATTAACCCATGCACTCATAAAATCATCCAGACAGTACCTATGCATTCATGCAATCAGCCAGTCACTATCCAGCCTCTCCTCCTTTTACCCAGGCACTACCCTTGCACTCATACAATCACCCAGGCACTACTGTTGCACTCATCTATTCACCTAGGCACTACTCATGCACTCATCTATGCCTTCAGGCACTATTTGTGCACTTATCCATGCACTCAAGCTCTACCTCTGCACTCATGCAATTAGCCAGTCACTATCCATCCTCTCCTCCAATTACCCAGCCACTACCCTTGCACTCATACAATCACCCAAGCACTACCCATGGAGTCATGCAATCACTCAGGCACACCCATCACATGTCTCAGCTGTAGTTCTCACCATATTCCTGCAACAATGTATACGTATCTCTGTACCTTTTGCTAGCAAATTCATATATAAAAGTAATATACAAATAGATGTATACCTATGTTATATATGTCTATCAACTTCACATGCATGATATGTATGAAAATGCATATGCAAGTAGAGACATACCTCAGTCACAAGACTATAAAGGCTTTAAAACTTGACAGATTGCACTCCACATGTGGCATACTTCAAGTGCAGTTTTACACAGACTCTAATAAAGTACCATTATCTCTAATTCCTCACCTAACATATCTTAAACATCACTTTTCTACTGCTGCTGCTTCACTATTCTACTACTAATCAGGTATTGAGCATAGCTAAGAGCAAAGCAGCAACCCTTCACATATCTCTGTTGTAAGTCTCCCCATATTTCTAAAAGCATGCATTCCTGTGTCTGTACCTTTTCCTAGTGCCATCATATATAAAAGAAACATACAAATAGATGTATACCTATATTTTATAAATCTAGCATCTTCAGACACATAACACGTACCATAATACATGTGCAGGTAGAGACATACCTCACTCACAACACCATCCACATCTTAAAACTAGATAGACTACACTTCAAATTTCAAACAGACACTGAAAATTATGCGGTATATTTGAAGTGTAGCTTTCCACAGACTCACACAATTTAGCCAAATAACTAATCTCTCTGCAAACATGTCTTAAACCTCACTTTTGTGCTGCAGCTTTACCATTCTACAACTACTTAGAGTGTTACACCTAGCCAAAAATAAAGCAGAAACCCTTCATATGTCTCAACTAAAAGTCTCACCATATTCCTTAAAGCATGCATGCATATGTCTGTACCTTTGCTAGCAGCATCATATATAAAAGAAATATACAAATAGATCCATACATGTGTTTTATACATCTAGCAACTTCAGATACATAACACACATGAGAATATATCTCCTAGTAGAGACTTTCTTCAATCACAACACTATGCACACTAAGAAAATCACAGAACACACTTTCCATTTCAAGCAAACACCAACATTTATGTGGCATATTTCAACTGTACCTCTCTAAAGACTTATAAAAAGTAGCCTAATCACTAATACCTTATGTAAACATGTTTTAAACCACACTTTTGTGCTACAACTTCACCATTCTACTACTACTCACAGTCTTGAGCCTAGCCACATACAAAGCAACAACACCTCTTTGTTATACATCATGCATCTTGAAATGTATAAGACAAATGAGAATACATATGCAAGTAGAGACACACTTCAATCACAAGTCCATACACACCTTAAAACTAGACAGAGTGCACATCCAATTTGAAAGCGACACCTAAAATTATGCGGTATACTTCAATTGTACATTTCCACACACTAATACAAACTACCATAATGGCTAATCCATCTTCCAATATACACATATTACTATACACAATCTATTACAAACAACATTTAAGTACAATAAAACAAACTACAATACACATCGCTACATTTAATAACATATTTAAAATATCACAGTTCTTGAATAATTTTTAAAGTTTGAAAATAAAGTTAATACATAATACACCTCACAAATGTATAACTCACCTTCCAAATAGTTTTGTAGAATATGAAATATCAGAAACTCATAAAAGATTTTCTTATGCACACAATCAATGTAATGCATCACTTTCAACAAGGTAAAACCAGTAATTGCAAACTCTCCCTCTCTTTCTCCACAGAAATAAATGTAAGTAACAAATCACATTGCTTCCTACATTATTTCAAATTGTAAAACACATTTCTATTGGTTAGACATATTAACCCTTACCAACTGACTTCTAAAAGTGTCCAAACTGGTTCTGGAATTTTCTGGAGTCGCGAATCCACCGTCTACCATCGCGATGGAGCTGCGAATCCATACGGGAGTTCAAAAATGTATAACTAATAATACTAGCATTATTTTTTAAGAACACACCACTTTTAAACATAGTACTGATTTGGGAAATCTTACTTTAATAACATATCACCTATATATAAATTACAATTCCATATTTTAAAACCACAGTTATGATTCAACCCTTCCCCCATTCTGCTTAATCCCAGTTTCCATAGTAACAATTTATGCAACATTCAACTGAACTGGCAGGTCACAAGTTCACCATATTTTCAAGTTCAGCAGACAAGGTTACAAATGCAAACAGCAGGTGTGGTTGACTTTTGCAAAATATTACCTTATCCTATCTACTGTACCTTCCAAACATTTTTTAATAACCAATAAGAAACATGCTTTTTAAAGAAAGTAACATGCACCCTATTTTTGAGTGTGCAATGTTCATAAACAGCCAATCAATTATCTGCTTTTTAAAAACCAGCATCTTGTCCACCTGTTGTGTTCTTAGCCCTGTTCCTTCTGACGCTGGCAGCGCCGGGACGCCTCTTTGCTGGGGCAGCTGTGCGCTATATAAACTCAGAAAAGAAAGAAAGAAAGATACTTCTCATTCTACCAACTGACTACCTCAGCTACAGACATCTTTTCATTACTTCCCTTCCAGACATCCCTTCAAGATGCTTACAGTATGGATTGTTGGGCACAGCTATGTTTTCTGGTGCAAGAGGCATGCTGAACGCAGAGGTTTTGACAAAGACCTAGCTTTGCAAAATGTGGATATTAAATGGATTGCACAGAGAGGATTAAAGTGGCACCAATTGATGCCTTTGGTTAAAACCTTTTTGCATCTCAAACCCCCTGACCTCATGACCTCATGATTGTGCACTGTGGTGGCAATGACCTAGGCATATTGACTGGGGTAGGTCTGGAAATGTTCATGAAGGACACCTTTGCACAATTGATGTTCCTTTTGCCTCAAACTGTCTTTGTATACTCTAATATATGCCAAAGACAGAAATGGAAGTGGTGAAATAAATTCTGTCCACAGATTGAGAAAGCTAGAAAGAATGTCAATAAAGCTGTTTCTGCTTACCTCAGAGACCATAGGATGGGCTCCATCTATAACAACAATCTTCGTTTTGATATGGATGACATCTACAGAAGTGATGGAGTACACTTCACAGATCAAGGAAACAGAGTCTTTCTCAACAACCTAAAGCTCTGCATCCGCACTTACATGTAGCTACAAAAAACTCATCATGAAAACAAGGGCTCTTTTTAGAGCCACCCTATAACACAATAGTGAATCTATTTTGTTTTACACAAACATACTCTTTTTGAATTTTTTGTGGATTTGCGCACCCATCTCGAATCTTAAATCACACTACCTCTATAAAACAACTTCACAAATGCAACACTACCTACTAAATTATATACTACTAAATTATTTATTTGAGGTGGATCCGCGAATCCAACGTGACGTTACACGGGGGTGGGGGCCGCGCTGGGGTCGCGACTCCAAAATAGAAATAAAAAAAATACACCCCACTTCCATTATTCAGTAATCGCCCCAGGGACCCCATTCCCCGGGGCATTACCTCTTTTTAAAAAAAATACTAATAATATTACTGAAGTAGGGCCGCATGGCCCCCCTTCCCTTGGCCACTTTCAGCCCCGGGGACCCCATACCCCGGGGCATGGCCATCTATTATTAAATTAATTATTTATTTAATTTAAAAGGAGGGGGACCACACGGCCCCCCTCCTGATGCCATTTCTGGCCTCGGATACCCCATCCCCCAGGGCTTTGCCTATGTTTTTTTTTTTTTTTAAATACGGGGGCGCATGACCCCCCTTCCCTGGGCCACTATTAGCCCTGGGGACCCCATCCCCCGGGGCCTGGCCTCATTTTGGGGACCATGGGGGAGCCCCAATGCCCTAGCGGTCCCTGCCGGCTTCCCGCCTCCTGCGAGAGCCAGCATTGCTTTTGGGCAAGGGAAGCTGCTAACATGCAGCTCCCCTTTTCCAAAAGCAACTTTCTTCGCTTCATGGAAGCGAGAGCAGGTTTTCTGCTCTCGTTTCCAAGAAGCGAAGCACAAGTTTGCAATGACAGGCCGGGACTCGTAGTTTTATAGTACAAAACATGCCGTTTTCTCTCCATAGACTTTATCAGGTAAATCTGAAACTAATTCATGGCTTCTAGCATGTCTTTATATCCACATTTGTCATGCTTAGAGGCATTGTTGAACTAATAATCCATTATCATGCCCCCTATTGATAGTACACATTAATTAAATTACAATTTTAACCATTTCAAGTATTATTTGTTTTAAGTTTTTTGGTTTTGATAATTAGCACATTGCACTTTAGAAGGTCGACACATTGTAGTATTTTAGGGGCACATGCATCAAAGGTTTTTGCGATCGCAAACGGTGCGAATCGCAAAA
Organism: Calotriton arnoldi; assembly: GCA_963921515.1. Taxonomy (NCBI): domain Eukaryota; kingdom Metazoa; phylum Chordata; class Amphibia; order Caudata; family Salamandridae; genus Calotriton; species Calotriton arnoldi. The sequence continues at coordinate 132,241 of CAWUFW010017599.1, forward strand.
ATCGGCCGTTTGCGATCGCAAATTGGCCTTTGGAGATGCATGAAAGTGTTTCCTATGCGCAATTTAAGAATTCGCAATTAATTGCGAATTCCTAAATTGCGATTGCATTAAGGAATCGCAATTTGCGATTCCTTAAATGCAATGCTAAGCACTTTCAAATAGCGATTTACGCTATTTGGGACCATAAATTACAGACAAATCAAACTTGTCTGTAATTTGCAAAACCTTCGAAAAATGCTCTAAAATGCATTTTTTAAGTTTTAGGTTACACACACACATGCCCTTGGGGCATGTGTGTGCGCTATATGGGTGCACATCACAATTTCAGGGTGCAACAGGGTGTCATTTTGACACCCTGGCACCCTGAGATTGCATTCTCAATTTGCGATTCTCTATTTGCGAATCGCTAATTGAGAATGTCTTCCCATTCATTCCTATGGGCCTCTAGGCCCATAGGAATTAATGAGGAGGTATTCCTTAATTGCGACTCGCAATTAGCGAGTCGCAATTAAGGAATGTTTAGGAATCGCTATTTTTATAGCGATTCCTACATGCATAGGCTTTTGCGATTCCTTAGTTGCGATTCCTTAATAATCGCAATTAAGGAATCATAAACTTACTTGATGCATGTGCCCCTTAGTACTTTGTTGAAATACGATAGACAAAAAACAAAAATATGATCTTTATAAATTTGCTAAGATATTGTCGGTATATGATTGCCCACTAGGGCAAGATTTGTTATAATTCAACAATATTGATGAAATTGTATTTGTATATAACAGCTATACATTGATTATCGACATGGGCTATGATTTTGCCCACTGGGGCTAAATTCATAATTTAATGAATGTGTACTATCAATAGGGGGCATGAAAATGGATTATTATTTCAACAATGCCTCTAAGCATGACAAATGTGGATATAAAGACATGCTAAAAGCCAGGAATTAGTTTCAGATTTACCTGACAAATATAACAATTTATTGTCGGCTGATCGGATGCGTTTCGCCTGCCCAGCAGGCTTGCTCACAAACAAAAATGCATAAAGTTTCAACCATTTTAAATACAGTGCTCGTGAAAATGTTACGTGATAAACTACTGAAATAATGTGTTAGAAGACAGACTCGTAGTTTTATAGTACAAAACATGCCGTGAGCAAGCCTGCTGGGCAGGCGAAACGCATCCGATCAGCCGACAATAAATTGTTACTTTGGCCAGAACACGGCGTCGTCATTCCTTTAAAAAAATGAGACGCGGGCTCCCGCGCTTCATTTAATTGAGGCCCCGGGTGGGCCAGGTCCCGAGGGCATTTGCAAAAATATATGCGGGGCCCACAGGGCCCACGCCACCGAGACCGCCACCCCCAGGGCTTCTTATTAAATGTGTGGGGGGGCCTCCAAGGCCCCCCAAGCCCCGGGGACCGCCACCCCCCCGGGGCACTAAGTATGTAAATTTGGGGGTCCGTTACGGACCCCCAATCCCCGGGGACCACCACCTCCCTGGGGCTTTGAAACTGAAGGGAGGAGGGCCGCGTGCGCCCCCCTCCTGGAGACCATGATGGCCCTGGGGACTGCCACCCCCCAGGGCCGGCTCCTGCAGTGTCCCGGGATGCCCACCCCCGGGACACTGCTGTTTGCTATGGTAGGGCGGGAGCTTTGGATTTTGGAAGCGAGAGCAGGGAAACCTGCTCTTGCTTCCAAAATGCAAAGCAGATTGCTTTTCCACACAGGAGCTGCATGTCAGCAGCTCCCCATGTGGAAAAGCAATGCCGGCTCTGCAGGACGCGGGGAGCCGGCGGGACCGTGGGGGCATTGGGGCTCCCCCCACAGTCCCCAACGGATAGGGCCTGCCCCGGGGGATGGGGTCCCTGGGGCTAGAAGTGGCCCGGGAGGGGAGCCAATCAATAACCCATATAGACAGTCATGTAGCTACTCACCAACCCATGCAGCTGCTTACACACCAACTGACAAACTGATACAGACATTCACACAGTTTAGTCACTATGCCATGCATTCAGTAAGACACATTTAATCACTCACTTATACAGTCAGTCACGCACCTACTAAATCATCCATTCAGACACTTATACACGCACTCATTCTTCAATACACCTTGGCATATATATATATAAAACATATTTAAACTTTATAGAAACACACAGTCACTGGATGATGTCATCAGTGATGTCATCAGTGTTGTCATTTGAGATGTCATCAGTGATGTCATCAGTGATGTCACTGACCATGTCATGAATGATGCAATATGTGACGTCATCAGCAGTGCATTGCGGTGGCACGAGTTATAGTTAGCTCAACTAACTTCAACGGCCGAATTTCTCTGGTTTTGTATAAGTGAAATGTCCAGCTAACTATAACATCCCTGAAACCTGTGTTTTTATCAGTGAATATATATATACATATATATATATTCACTGAAAAAACTCATAGGTTTCAGGCACGTTATAGTTAGAAATTAGCATTTAAAAAACCTTAGAAATTCACTGAAAAAACCATAGGTTTTAGGGAAAGTTATAGTTAGTTGGACATTTCACTCGTACAAAACCAGAGAAATTCCCAGTTATAGTTAGTTCAGCTAACTATAACTCGCGCCCCGCAATGCACTGCTGATGACGTCACATATTACATCACTCATGACATGGTCAGTGACATCACTGATGACATCACTGATGACATCACTGATGACATCATCCGGTGACTGTGTGTTTCTGTAAAGATTTAAATATGTTTAATATATATAGGGAAAGGCGTATTGAAGAATGAGTGGGTGTATAAGTGTCTGAATGGATGATTTAGTAGGTGCGTGACTGATCTCTATAAGTGACTGATTAAACGTATCTTACTGAATGCATGGGTTAGTGACTAAGCTGTGTGAATGTCTGTATCCGTCTGTCTATTGGTGTGTAAGCGGCTGCATGGGTTTGTGAATAGCTACATGAGTGTCTATATGGGTTATTGATTGGTTGTCTGAGTATCTGTATGGGTGCCTGAGTGTTTGTGTGGGTGGGGTGTGTGTGACTCTGTGCATAGATGTGTGAGTGGGTGATTCACTGGGTGCATGGTTTCAAGAGTGCATCTGTGATGGACTGTATGGAGTGGGTGAGTGTGTGTATGGGTGTGTTAGTGAGTGAATGTATATCTCAGTGATACATGTGTGAGTAACTACATATGTGAAAGGCAGTATATATGTGTGTTGGAGTACATAAATGGCTATAAGTGAGAGTGTGTGATTGTGAGAGTGGCTGTATGGATGAGTGTGTGCTTGTGTCAGTGATTGTATAAGAGCGTAAGAATGTGCTAGTATTTGTATGAGTAAGTGAGCTGGTGTGTGTATAACTGTATAGGTGAGTAAATGGCAGTGTGATTAATTATTTGCACGACTGACTAGGTGTGTGAGTACCTCTATGGATGAGTGGCGGTGTGTGAGTGTCTATATAGGTGTATGAGTGCATATGATAGTCCTGAACTGAGTGACCGTAAGTATGAGTGACTGTACGGGTGAGTGAGTGGATGTGTGTGTAGACCGAAGAATCAGTGAGTGGGTATGTAGTTATTGGTGTTGGAGTGTCTATGGTTTTGAGAATGGCAGTCTGTAATTTAGAGTGGGTGTATCAAAGGTTATATTAGGGTGTGAGAAGATGCATCAAATTATCACATGGATGATGTCATCAGTGATGTCATCAGTGATGTCATTTGAGATGTCATCAGTGATGTCATCAGTGATGTCACTGACCATGTCATGAGTGATGTAATATGTGACGTCATCAGCAGTGCATTGCGGGCGCGAGTTATAGTTAGCTGAACTAACTATAACAGGGAATTTCTCTGGTTTTGTACGAGTGAAATGTCCAACTAACTATAACTTTCCCTAAAACCTATGGTTTTATCAGTGAATTTCTAAGGTTTTTAAATGCTAATTTCTAACTATAACGTGCCTGAAACCTATGGTTTTTCAGCGAATATATATATATATGTATATATATATTCACTGAAAAAAACACAGGTTTCAGGGCTGTTATAGTTAGCTGGACATTTCACTTATACAAAACCAGAGAAATTCGGCCGTTGAAGTTAGTTGAGCTAACTATAACTCGTGCCACCGCAATGCACTGCTGATGACGTCACATATTGCATCATTCATGACATGGTCAGTGACATCACTGATGACATCACTGATGACATCTCAAATGACAACACTGATGACATCACTGATGACATCATCCAGTGACTGTGTGTTTCTATAAAGTTTAAATATGTTTTATATATATATATATATATATATGCCAAGGTGTATTGAAGAATGAGTGCGTGTATAAGTGTCTGAATGGATGATTTAGTAGGTGCGTGACTGACTGTATAAGTGAGTGATTAAATGTGTCTTACTGAATGCATGGCTTAGTGACTAAACTGTGTGAATGTCTGTATCAGTTTGTCAGTTGGTGTGTAAGCAGCTGCATGGGTTGGTGAGTAGCTACATGACTGTCTATATAGGTTATTGATTGGTTGTCTGAGTATCTGTATGGGTGCCTGAGTGTCTGTGTGGGTGGGGGGGGTCTGTGACTCTGTGCATATATGTGTGAGTGGGTGATTCACTTTCAATTTAGGGTGGGATCTGCTTTAGTGCCCCGTACCGATAATTTTTCATATTTGGGGGTTGTATTGGACAAGCAGATGAAATGGGGCCCTTTAAAACAGAGAAAGAAGGGAGATCTGGTGCGGGTGAACGCTGCTATTTTTAATTTTGCATTGAAATTTTGTAAGAGACCGATCGCGGCTCTTTTAAAGATCTATCAGGCTAGGAGCATTGCGACGGCCTCTTACGGTAGTGAAATATGGGGGCATGTGTCTACAACTGACTTACAAGTAGTCGAGAATACATTCTTTTTTTTTTTTAATTCTTTTTATTAACAAAGCTCAAGAGACCATACAGTACAAGACAGTTCCATAAGAGAATACATCTTGAAGCGCTTCTTGGGCATCCCTCGTGGTACGTCCAATATAGTGGTGCATGCGGAACTGGGGGTGCCCTATTTAAGTGATATATTGGCGCTCCACCCGTTGATTTTTTGGCTGAAGGTTTGGTTAAGCGAAGGATTAGGGCTGAGTCAACTGATTTTAAGAGAATGTATGACTCTTGACAATGCCCTTCACATTCCATGGCTTAGATACATCAAGAGCAGCTTTGAAAGCCTAGGAAGAGTCGAACTGTTCCTCAACCCCGAACTGGTAACTAAAAAGGACGTGGGGCTGATACGAGAGTCTTTTAGTAGTTTTAAGATATTAGAGAGGGAAGAGCTGGAACTGAAAAAACATAGGGGCCGATTCTGATGCGGGTTGGAAAAGCTTCCTGACCGAATCGGTTGGGAAATGGTGTCCGACCCACTCGGATCGGGAAAGTCCGACCGGTGGAGTAGGATGCATCCGGATGCTTCCAGATACGATTTGGTTGAACTCCCATTGACTTCAATGGGAACATTTGTTCCTAACCGCATCAGAATTGGGCCCTCGGTCGGGAAGACACATTCCCGATCCGATTTGGAAGGAGCAAATGCCGTTAGGAGGCCTTCCTAACCGCATCAGAATCAGGCCCTCGGTCGGGAAGCTTTTCCAACCCGCATCAGAATCGGGCCCCAAGTGTCCAAAAATTTTAATTTTGAAAACGACACCATTAGCCGAGCCATATCTTCTGGGGCCTTTTAGTATTTATGAATGTTTTTTATTGACCAGGTTTCTCCTGGATTTGTTTCATTTTATGTTGGCTGTGCCAAGGGGGAGTACACGAGGACAGCTGTTGTCACCCTGTGGCTGCGACGAGAGTCTCCACAGGATTTGCTGCACTTCATATTATTTTGTAAATTTTATGAGGTCCCCCGTAAAATGTTTATTATCCCCATATTAAAAAGGTTGGATTTTAAGCAGGCTCGCCCAGCTCTCATCTATTTACAACTGCTACATGAAGAATGCATTATGTTTATTATAAGCTTCTTGAAATCTGCAGTGAAGGCCAGGGCTTGCTTTGATTAATTGTTAACACTGGTCTAGGTTCCTTGTAATGTGATGATATGTATATACTAGTTAAGGCCTGACAGCCACCCCATTTCTTACCCAAAACTTTTTATTGGGGATTGAGGAAAAAGGTATTTAAACTTTGAATTTTTTTCTGGATTGTTTTTGTTCTTTGTGGAATTAAGCTTATTGTGTGATGAAATGTATACTATTTCATGAATTGTCTTGTGTCTTGACAAACTTTTATGGTTTTACACAATGAAACCGAATATAGTCTATTTGATTTGATTTGATTTGATTCACTGGGTGTATGGGTTCAAGTGTGTATCTGTGAAGGTCTGTATAGGTCGGTGAGTGTGTGTATGGGTGTGTTGGTTAGTGAATAGATGTCTCAGTGCTACATGTGTGAGTAACTACTTATGTAAAAGGCAGTATATGTGAGTGTTGATGTATATAAATGACTATATGTGAGAGTGGCTGTATGGATGAGTGCGTGCTTGTATTAGTGATTGTATAAGAGACTAAGTATGTGTTAGTATCTCTATGAATAAGTGAGGTGGTGTGTGTATAACTGTATACGTGAGTAAATGGCAGTGTGATTGATTCTTTGCATGACTGACTAGGTGTGTGAGTAACTTTATGGATGAGTGGCGGTGTGTGAGTGTCTGTATAGGAGTATGAGTGCATATGATAGTGCTGTATTGATGAGTGACTGCATGTATAAGTGACTGTATGGGTGAATGAGTGGATGTGTGTGTAGACCTAGGAATCAGTGAGTGGGTATGTAGTAACTGGTATTGGTGTTTCTATGGTTTCGAAAATGGTAGTCTGTATTTTAGAGTGGGTGTATCAAAGGTAATATTAGGGTGTGAGGAGGTGCATCAGATAATCACGGGGATGATGTCATCTGTGATGTCATTTGAGATGTCATCAGTGATGTCATCAGTGATGTCACTGACCATTTCATGAATGATGTAATATGTGACGTCATCAGCAGTGCATTGCGGGGGCGCGAGTTATATTTAGCTCAGCTAACTATAACGGCCGAATTTCTCTGGCTTTGTACGAGTGAAATGTCCAACTAATTATAACGTCCCTGAAACATGTGTTTTTTTCAGTGAATTTCTAAGGTTTTTTAAATGCTAATTTCTAACTATAACGTCCCTCAAACCTATGGTTTTTCTGTGAATTTCTAAGGTTTTTAAATGCTAATTCCTAACTATAAAGTCCCTGAAACCTATGGTTTTTTCAGTGAATTTCAAAGGTTTTTAAATGCTAATTTCCAACTATAACGTCCCTGAAACCTATGGTTTTTTCAGTGAATTTCTAAGGTTTTTAAATGCTAATTCCTAACTATAACGTCCCTGAAACCTATGGTTTTTCAGTGAATTTCAAAGGTTTTTTAAATGCTAATTTCTAATTGTAATGTCCAAAAATGCTTTTTATAAATTTTTAAACTTTTATAAAAATAATGTGATGTTTTCTCCTTTCTAAAATATGTATTTACCTTTTTTTCCCCCCCAAAAAGTGGATTTGTGTACCAGTCACGGTGGGTGCGCGAATCCAAGAATTTTGCCGCCATATTGGTTAAGTCGTGTACGGTGCTCGTATGGTATGCGAAGGGTGCGTTGTTCTTGACCCTGCGCAACGTCACGTACGTATTTCCGGGGGTCCCGCCGGGTGCGCGAATCCATTGCAAATCTTTAAGTTTTAAAAGTATATGTATATAAATTTATTACATATATTATACCAAGAGATTATTTAATGTAAGTGTAAATATCATATATTTGTAATTGTAATAAAGATATATTATTGTTAAATATATTTTTCGGGATTCCCCCGGGTGCGCGCCAGTTGCGCGCCGGGTGCGCGAATCCCATGTGACTTCAAAAGAAACGATTTTATTGGTTTAGAAGCTTTCTATTCTAGAACTTGAAGGACCCCACCCATTTTTTTCATTCTTCCATGAGCATCTTTTCAAGAAACACCTCTTGTGTTTTCTGTGCCTCTTTATTTGATTTTTTGGGTGTTTTTTTTCAAGAAAGGAAATGGCATCTCAAAATCCACCACAGGCTATTCCTGCAGATGAAGAGGAGCTGGAAGAACCCATTAAGAAAAGGAAAGAGAGTATTATGTGGGCTTTCTTCTCTATCCCAGAAGGAGAGAAGAAGGTGAATGCTCACAAAGTCACCTGCACTGTTGCAAGAACGTCTTATCTCGTGGATCAGAAAAGAAGTATTCCTGCGGGACTTCATCAATGCTCAAACACATTCAGACCATGCACCCAAACCGACTTGCGCATGAACAACATCAGCGCCAAATGCAAGAGTCTCAGCAAGATGATCAGGTTGCAGGAACTAGTACTTCTGCGGGATCCACTACATCCACACAAATTGTTCCAGAGTTTGCAGGACTATAAAAGCACTGCATAAACTGCAAGAAACTTCTTTGTGCAGGCGAGCAATCTGTTGCAGCTATTGTTGTTGCTGCACAGAATCATCATTGGTAATTTTCTTTTTTTTGCAATGAGGTTCTAAATGCAAAATGTTTTGAAAAGTTTTTTTAGTTCATTTCCTTGTTTTTTTCAATCTTTTGTTTTAAAAAAAACACCAAAGAAATTAATAAAAGAGTTCACAAAACACAAAAAAATTTAAAAACAAAAAAATAAGAAAAAGAATGGTTATTTTTTGAGATCCGCCTAATTGGTTAAAAATAGACAAACTTGTATGTGTTCTATGAATGACTGCAAGTGTAATGTCTGAGTCATTGTATGAGTGAATAAGTACTGTCTGAGTGAATGAATGAGTGCAGCAGTACTGCCTGAGTCATTGGATGAGTGCATGGATAGTGTTTGAGGGAATGAATGAGTGCTTGGGTAGTGCCTGAGTGATTGCATGAGTGCATGGGTAGTGCCTGGCTAATTGCATGAGTGCTTGGGTAGTGCCTGGGTGATTGGAAGAGTGCATCGGTAGTGCCTGAGTGCATGGATAAGTACATGAGTAGTGTTTGAGGGAATGGATGAGTGCAAGAGTAGTGTCTGAGTAATTAGATGAGTGCATGGGTAAAGTCTGAGTGCATAGAAGAGTGCATGGGTTTTGCTTGAAGGAATGGATGAGTGCAAAAAGGTTGCCTGAGTGATTGGATGACTGCAGGCATAGTGCCTGGGTAATTGGAGGAGTGCATAGCTTGTGACTGGCTGATTGCATGACTGCAGGGGTAATGTCTGGGTGATTTAAGGAGTGCATGGGTAATGCCTGGGTCCATGGAAGAGTGCATGGATAGTGCTTGGGCGCATGTAGGACTGCATGGGTAGTTCCTGGGTGATTGGAGGAGTGCATGAGTAGTACTTGGGTGATTGCATAAGTGCCGCAGAAGTGCCTGAGTGCATGGGTAATGCCTGGGTGATTGCATAAGTGTAGGGGTCATGTCTGGGTGATTGGAGGAGTGCATGGGCACTGTCTGAGTGATTGAAGGAGTGCATGGGTAATGCCTGGGTGATTGCATGAATGCACGGGTAATGTCTGGGTGAATGGAGGAGTGCATGGGTAGTGCCTGGGTGATTAGACGAGTGTATAGGTAGTGCCTGGGTGATTTTATAAGTGCATGGGTAGTGACTGGGTGATTGGAGGAGTATATGGATAGTGCCTGGATGACTGGAGGAGTGCAAGAGTAGTGCCTGGGTTATTCCATGAGTGCATAGGTAGTGCCTGGGTGATTGCATGACTGCAGGGGTAGTACCTGAGTGATTGAATTAGTGCATGGGTAATGCCTGTGTGATTGCATGAGTGCAGGAGTAATGTCTGGGTGATTGAAGGAGTGCATGGGTAATGCCTGGGTGCATGGAAGAGTGCATGCATAGTGCCTGGGTGCATGTAGGACTGCATGCGTAGTTCTTGGGTGATTGGAGGAGTGCATGACTAGTACCTGGGTAATTGCATGAGTGCAGGGGTAGTGCCTGGATGATTGGAAGACTGCATGGGTAGTGGTTGGGTGATTGCATGAGGGCCGCAGAAGTGCCTGAGTGCATTTATGAGTGCATGGGTAGTGCCTGACTGATTGCATGAGTGCATGGGTAGTACCTTGGTGATTGGAGGAGTACATGGGTAGTGTCTGGGTTATTGCATGAGTGCATAGGTAGTGCCTGGGTGATTGCATGAGTGCAGGTGTAGTGCCTGGGTGATTGGAAGAGTGCATACGTAGTGCCTGAGTGATTGAAGGAGTGCATGGGTAATGCCTTGGTGATTATATGAGTGCATGGGTAGTGCCTGGGCGATTGCATAAGTGCTGGGGTAATGTGTGGGTCATTGGAGGAGTGGATAGGTAATGCCTAAGTGATTGCATGAGTGCAGGGGTAATGTCTGGGTCATTGAAAGAGTGGATAGGTAATGCCTAAGTGATTGCATGACTGCAGGAGTAATGTATAGGTAATTGAAGGAGTGCATGAGAAATGTGTGACTGATTGCATGAGTGCAAGAGTAATGTCTGTGTCGCTGCATGACTGTACTGGTAGTGTCTGGGTGATTGTAAAAGTGTATAAGTAGTGCCTGGGTGATGTTTAAGTGCATGAGTACTGGCTGGATGATTGGAGGAGTGCATGGGTAATGCCTAGGTGAAACAAGGAGTGCATCAGTAGTGCCTGTGTAATTGCATGAGTGCATAGGTAGTGTCTGTATGTTTTTATAAGTGTATGAGTGCTGCCTGGGTAATTATATGAGTACAGCGATAGTGCCTGGATTATTGGAAGACTGCAAGGGTAGTGACAGGGTGATTAAAGGAGTACATGGATAGTACATGGCTGATTGGAGGAGTGTATGGGTAATGCCTAGGTGCATCGAGGAGTGCATCAGTAGTGCCTATGTGATTGTATGAGTGCATAGGTAGTGTCTGCATGTTTTTATAAGTGTAAGAGTACTGCCTGGGTAGTTATATGAGTACAGCGCTACTGCCTGGGTTATTGGAAGACTGCAAGGGTAGTGACTGGTTGATTGAATAAGTACATGGATTGTGCATTGCTGATTTAAGGAGTGCATGGGGAATGCCTAGATGCATTGAGGAGTGCATCAGTAGTGCCTGTGTGTTTGCATGAGTGCATAGGTAGTGTCTGTATGTTTTTATAAGTGTATGAGTACTGCCTGGGTAATTATATGAGTACAGCGCTACTGCCTGGGTTATTGGAAGACTGTAAGAGTACTGATTGGGTGATTGAAGGAGTACATGGATAGTGCATGATTGATTGGAGGAGTGCATGGGTAATGCCAAGGTACATTGAGGAGTGCATTAGTAGTGCCTGTGTGATTGCATGAGTGCATAGGTAGTCCCTGTATGATTTTATAAATGCACAGGTACGGCCAGAGTGATTGAAGGGGTGCATGGGTAATGCATGGATGATTGCATGAGTGCAGGGGTAATGTCAGGGTCATTGGAGGAGTGCATGTGTAATACCTAAGTGATTGCATGAGTGCAGGGGTAATGTCTGTGGCATTGAAGGAGTGCATGGCTAATACCTAAGTGATTGCATTTGTGCAGGCATAATATCTGGGGGATTACAGGAATGCATAGTTAATACCTCGGTAATTGCATGAGTGTAGGGCTAATGTCTTGCTGATTGCAAGAGTGTAGGGGTAGGGCCTGGGTGATTGGAGGAGTGCATAGGTAGTGCCTGAGTGATTTTAAAACTTGAAGGGTTCTGGCTGGGTGATTGGAGGAGTACAGGAGTAGTACCTGGGTGATTGGAGGTCTGTATAAATAGACCTTGGGTGATTTTATAAGTGTATGTGTACTGCCTAAATGAATAGAGCATTGTATAGATACTGCCTGGATGATTGAAAGAGTGAAAGGGTAGTGTCTTGGTGATTGCATCAGTGCAGGGATAATGTTTAGGGGATTGGAGAAGTGTATAGGTACTACCTGGGTGATTGGAAGAGTGTACGGGTAACGTCTAGCTGATTGCATGAGTGTAGAGATAGTGCCTGGGTGATTTGAAGAGTACATAGGTAGTGTCTAGGTGATATTATAACTGTACGGATACAGGATAGGTGAATGGAGAAATGCATGGATAGTGCATGGGTGATGGCAGGAGTGTGGGAATAGTGCCTAACTGTATAGATCAGTGCATGGGTAGTGTCTGAAAAAATGGATGAGTGCAATAAAAGTGACTGTAAACATTACTTCATATTATTACGCTTATTGCATTATTTCATATTACCTTCTTTATTAAAGTAGATATAAAACTCAGTGAAACTATTTTACAGTAGTTTTGTTGTAAACTGAATTTAAAATCTTTTCAAACTTTAGTATTACATTCTGTAAAAAAAAAGAAGAGAAACTGTTATTGCATATAATATTATAGTTTTAAGAACAAAATATAATTTTAGAATTACATAACATATTCAGTTTCCCTTTGTTGCTGTTCTCAGATTCGACTGAATTTCACCACACACAGTGATTTGAATGTAGATCATCATATAACAGCGGGGAAAATAATACAATAAATGAGATTGTAAAAAAAAAAAAATCTGCGTTGCAAATATTAACAAGTTCAACTATCTGTTTACCTATCTACAGTTTCTAAATTACATTCTTCAACTACATTAAATCATTTATTTCTCTGAAGTACATTTTGTAAAACATACACTCTCATTTACATCACGTATAATATAAAGATCAAATATATAGACTACTTCTTTCAAACACAATTTTGCAAATGCAATAAGAATTAGCACAAACAATAATCCAAACAGTAATTGTTCACATCTTCCCAATAGGCCGAATAATGTTTCCAAAACCATTTGCATTGAAAATATCCAAAATAAACTTGTTAATTCGTGTTCACATCTTCCCAATAGGCCGAATGATGTTTTCAAAACTTTGGCATCAAAAATATAAGATATGAATTTGGTAATTCGTAAGGCACCCGACATTTGAATTCGAAATGGGCATCATTACGTGTCCATCCTTTATTGCACTTTAAATACACAGTATAGTGTCCAGATGTTGTAGTATGTCCATCGTGAAAAATAATAGCCACTGCTTTAAAAGTTCTTCCTGAAATTGATACTTGACTTGCGACAACATTTTTTATTTTGGTTTCCAGTTTTCTTCTATCTGCTCTACAACGTTGTAGCATTAAAATGACATATTGTCCAAATCTTTCTATAAATAATGTTGACAACATTTCTGATTTACAATGAGAGCATTTCATATCTTGATTAGCTGTTTTTACTAATTTGTTAAAAGACACTGATTTGCAATCTGGTATTGTCAAATATATGAGGCGCGTTTGCAGAGTGGTGTAAAAAGGGGCGTGGCCTCGGACCACCTCTCTGCAATCCAGCTGTGTGGCGCTTACTGGAGGTACCTGGTGGGCTAGTTGGCCCCCAGGGACCCTCAGTATTCAAGGGAACTTAATTCCACAACTTACAACGCGCCAGGGGGTGCATTTGCAGAGTGGTGGAGGGAGGGGTCGGGGCCTCCGGCGAGATGCTGGCTTTTTTAAATATTTATTTTTAGAAGGGGGCTGTGTGGCCCCCCTTCTTTTACATTTTTGGGGCCCTGGGGACCCCATCCCCCAGGGCCTGACCCCTTTTTATACATTTTTATTTTTTTTTAAACGGGAAGGGGGCCGCGTGGCCCCCCTCCCAGGGCCAATTTCGGCCCCAGGGACCCCATCCCCCGGGGCATGGCCAGTCTTTTTTTTTAATCTATTTAATTATTCGGAGGGGGGCCGCGTGGCTCCCCTCCTCAGGCCAATTATGGCCCCGGGGACCCCATCCCCTGGAGTCAGCCTTTCCAATTTTTAATTTTTAATTTTTTTTATTGCAGGGAAGGGGGGCTGCGTGGCCCCCCTCCCAGGCCACTTCTGGCCCCAGGGACCCCATCCCCCGGGGCCTGGCCTCACCGTTGGGGACCGTGGGGGGAGCCCCAATGCCCCCACGGTCCCACTGGCGCCCTGCCTCCTGCGGGAGCCGGCATTGCTTTTGCACACGGGGAGCTGCTGACATGCAGCTCCCCTTGTGCAAAAGCAATTCTGCTTTGGTTTTTGGAAGCGAGGGCAGGTTTCCTGCTCTCACGTCCAAAAACCAAAGCAGAGTTTGCTATGGCAGGGCAGGAGCCGCACAGCTCCTGTCTTGAAAGTTTCACGGCGATTCGTCAAGCGGGGGGTGAGAAAAAAGGGGGGCCTAAAATGCGTTTTCTCCATGTTAAATTTTAGACAAGGCTACAGCCCGAACTGCTGAACGAAATTAAACCAAATTTGGCAAAAAGGTAGACTTTGGTTCAGAAAGCGACCTTTTTTTTAAATGGTGTAAATCCGTTCAGTAGTTCCTGAGAAATTCATACATAAAAAAAATTAGTAACTGGTGACAGTGGTGGATCCGCAAACCCTCCCGAGCACGAGCTTGATTCTGATTGGCTGCCAACACTTCAAACCAAGAAGTGTTGGCAGCAATCTTGTGACCCGGTTGAACCGAGTCACAAGAAAAAAGGTGAAAAAACAATAAGAAATACGAGAAGAGGGCAGGGTAGAAATACCCTGACCCCCTAGGCCTGCTCAGGGGGTCCTACAGGGACCCCCAGGGCCCAAAAAAGCATTTTTTTAAAAACAAATTAGGCAGGATTCGTGTAGGGTCCACGATTCTGGCAGAATTTTTTTTGAAAAAACTTAGCTCTGGCTCCTGCTCTTCGTTTGTTTTAAGCCCCAGGGTGGGCCAGGTCCCGGGGGCAATACATCATTATGTAGCGGGGGCCCTGCAGCCCCGGGGACCACCACCTCCATGTGGCTTTTTTGTTGAAAATGCATGGGGGGCTCCTGCTCCCCATGCTGCCTCGGGGACCGCCACCTCCCCAGGCATTAAATAATTTTGGGCGGGGGGCCTCGCGTGCCCCCCAAACCCCGGGGACCACCACCTCCCTGGGGCTTTTAAAAACAAATTTAGTGTGGGGGGCTCCTGTCCCCCACAATGCCCCAGGGACCACCACCTGCCCGGGGCTACAAGCTTTAAATGCAGGAGGCCACGCGGCCCCCCACAGCCCCAGGGACCACCAACTCCCCGGGGCTACCTTTAAAATCTAAGTGTGGTGGGGGCTTGAGCCCCCTCACGCTGCCCCGGGGACCACCACCTCCACGCGGTACACTTTATTCAAATATGGGGTCAGTTGTGGACACCCGGCCCCAGGGACCACCACCTCCCTGGGGCTTTACACACGAAGGCCCTGGGGACCACCACCCCCCAGGGCCAGCTCCAGCAATGTCCCGGGGTGCTCACCCCAGGGACATTGCAGTTTGCTATGGCAGGGTGGGAGCACTGCTCCCGCCATGCCATAGCAAACACTGCTTTACTTCATTGAAGCAAGAGCAGGATATCTGCGCTCGCTTCCATGAAGCAAAGCAGAGATTGCTTTTGGGCAAGGGAGCTGCATGTTAGCAGCTCCCATTGCCCAAAAGCAATGCTAGCTCCCGCAGCCCCCTTCCTTTAAATAAAGGTTTAAAAAAAAAAAAAAAAAAAATAGGAGTGGCCATGCCCCGAGGGATGGGGTCCCCGGGACCAAAAGTGGCACAGGGAAGGGGGGCCACGCAGCCCCCCTCCCATATAATAAAAAAAGTATATAAAAAAGAGGCAAAGCCCTGGGGGATGGTGTCCCCAGGGCCGAAAATGGCCTCAGGTTGGGGGCCGCGCAGCCCTCCTCTTTTAAATCTAGGTATGAAAAAAAATAAAAAATAGAAGTGGCCATGCCCCAGGGGATGGGGTCTGCAGGGCCGAAATCAGCCTCGGGAGGGGGGCCGAGCATCCCGCTTCCTGTTTTTTTTTTTTTTAAATGGATCAGGCCCTGCGGGATGGGGTCCCCAGGGCCCAAAAAGTATTAAGGGAAGGGGGTTCCACACAGCCCCACTTCCAAAAGAATACAGAAAAGAGAAGCCGGCATCTCGCCGGAGGCCCCGCCCCCTCCCTGCATCACTCTGCAAACACGCCTCCTGGCATGTTCTGGTTTGGGGATTAAGTCCCCTTTGATCCTAAGGTTCCTTTGGGGCCAACTAGCCCACCAGGTACCTCCAGTAAGCCCGACACAGTGGGATTGCTGAGAGGTGGTCAAAGGCCATGCCCCTTTTTACACCACTCTGTAAATGCGCCTCTTGGTGCACAGCTGGTGGGGTGATGAGGTCCTCTTTTGTCCTGTGGACCTCAGGACTAAAGTGGACTTCATCCCCCAAGCAGCAGTGTGCCAGGAGGTGCATTTGCTGAGTGGTGGAGAAAAGGGGTGTGGCCTGTGTCTATCACTCAGTAATCCCACTGTGTGGGGCTTACTGGAGGTAACAGGTAGGCTAGTTGGCCCCTAAGGATCCCCAGCAGCGAAGGGGACTTCAATCCCCATCCAAGAGCACACCAGGGAGCCCGTTTGCAGAGTGGTGGGAAAAGGGTTGTGGCCTGATATGAGAACTTAGCAATCCTTCTGTGTGGGACTTACTGTAGGTAATAGGAAGGGTAGTTGGCCCTCAAGGATGTCCTTGGGTTCCAACTACCCCTCCGGTTACCTCCAGTAAGTCCAACACAGTGGGATTGCTAAGAGCTCTTCAGAGGCATAGCCCCCCTTTCTCCACCACTTGGCAAATGCGCCTCCTGGCACACTACTTGTTGGGGGATGAAGTCCACTTTACTCCTGAGGGACTTTGGGGGCCAAGCAGCCCTCCTGGTACTTCCTGTAAGTGCTATGCAGCTGTATTCCTGAGTGCTGGTCAGAGGCCCAGCCCCCTTCCTCCACCACTCTATAAATGCAACTACTAGTTAAAGAAGCATTTGCAATGTAATAGGTCTCGCATTTGGAAAAGTTAGGGCTATTGGCGTTGTAAATGTAAAAGTTGTTTACTAATGTTTTTTGGAGTGGAGTGGATGTACATTGTGTGTAGAGGAATTATGTGGTATGTTGTGCAGTGAAATTATGTGGATAGAAAGTATGTGGTATTTAGTGTATAGGAATTATGTAGAGTTGGATTATATGTTATGGAAAGTAATTATGTGGTATGGTAGTCTGTGTTGTGGAGTGGTAACCTCAGGTTTAGTCTTCCTCGTTTCCATAGAAACTAAACTATAAACTCAATGAGACAAAAAAAGAAGGAACCACTGAGGAACACTTCTGGACCTAGACGAAGGCATGAGCAGGGCCACTGGAATTATGTGACTGTTCGGCTACACCGATTTTCGCATAACTAGACATTTTCCGCGTTTGCCTCATAATCCATCATCTGCTGCATAATCTGCAGATTTGAACAAAAAAAACATTGTTTCTAGCTTAAACGGATCAAACGTTACCAAAAATGCAGCGACAAGTGTTACAGCGTTGTGGAAGGCCCTTTGCAAACCTGGACTGGTCATCTGCTACTAATAGCTAAATGTGGGTGTTAAATTAGTACTAATGGTGCACAAACCACTCTTGCTTCTTTCTGTGCATCTCTTGCCTCTTTCTGCATTTCTCTTGCTTCTTTGTGCACCTTTCTTTCTGTTTCTCCACTTCTCTTGCCTCTTTCTGCACAAATCTTTTGCTTTTTGCACCCCCCTTCTTTCTGCACCTCTCTTGGTTCTTTCTGAACCACTCTTGCTTCTTTCTTCTGCACTTCTCTTACCTCTTTCTGCACCTCTCTTGCCTCTTTCTGCTCCTCTCTTGCCTCTTTCTGCACTTCTCTTGCCTCTTTCTGCAACTCACTTGCTTCTTTTTGCACTTCCCTTGCTTCTTTCTGCACCTCTCTTGCTTCTTTCTGCACCCCTTTTGCCTCTTTCTGCACCTCTCTTGCTTCTTTCTGCACTTCTCTTGCTTCTTTCTGCACCTCTCATGCTTCTTTCTGCACCCCTCTTCCCTCTTTCTGCACACTTCTTCTATCTTTGTGCACCTCTCTTGCCTCTTTCTGCACCTCTCTTTCTTCTTTCTGTAGTATTATTGCTTCTTTCTGCACTTCTGGTGCCTCTTTCTGTACCCCTGTTGCCTCTTTATGCACCTCTGTAGGTTCTTTCTGCACTGCTCTTGCTTCTTTCTGCACCTCTCTTGTACATTTCTACACCCCTCTTGCCTCTTTCTGCACCCCTCTTCCCTCTTTCTGCTCCTCTCTTGCCTCTGTCTGCATCCCTGTTCTCTCTTTCTGCAATTGTTTTGCCTGTTTCTGCAAATCTCATGCCTCTTTCTGAAGTTCTATTGCCTCTTTCTGTACCTCTGTTGCTTCTTACTGCACTACTCTTGCTTCTTTCTCCACCTCTCTTGCTTCTTTCTGCACCCCTCTTGCTTCTTTCTGCACCCCTCTCCCCTCTTTCTGCATCCTTCTTCCTTCTTTGTTCACCTCTCTGGCCTCTTTCTGCACCTCTCTTTCCTCTTTCTGCAGTTCTCTTGCCTCTTTATGCACCTCTATTGCTTCTTTCTGCACTTCTGTTGCCTCTTTCTGCACCCCACTTGCCTCTTTCTGCACCCCTCTTCCCTCTTTCTGTACCTCTCTTGCCTCATTCTGCATCCCTGTTCCCTCTTTCTGCACCTCTCCTGCATGTTTCTGTACCTCGTTGCCTCTTTATGCAGTTCTCTTGCCTCTTTCCTCACCTCTGCTGCTCCTGTCTGAACTTCTCTTGCCACATTCTGCTCCCTTCTTCCTTCTTTCCGCACCTCTGTTGCTTCTTTCAGCACTTCTCTTGCTTCTTTCTGCACCTCTCTTGCTTCTTTCTGCACCCCTCTTACATATTTGTGCACCCTTCTTCCCTCTTAGTGCACCTCTTTTGCCTCTTTGTGCACCTTTCTTACCTTTTTCTGCTGTTTTCTTGCCACTTTCTGCACCTCTTTTGCTTCTTTCTGCACTTCTGTTGCCTCTTTCTGCACCTCTCTTGCCTCTTTCTGCACCCCTGTTCTCTCTTTGTGCACCTGATTTGCCTGTTTCAGCAACTCTCCTGCCTGTTTCTGCACCTCTGTTGCCTCTTTCTGCACTTCTCTTGCCTCTTTCTGCACTTCTGTTGCTTCTGTCTGCACTTCTCTTTCCTCTTTCTGCGCCCCTCTTCCCTCTTTCTGCACCTCTGTTGCTTCTTTCAGCAATTCTCTTGCTTCTTTCTGCACCTCTCTTTCTTCTTTCTGCTCACCTCTTACCTCTTTCTGCATTCTTCTTTACTCTTTGTGCACCTCTCTTGCCTCTTTATGCACCTCTCTTTCCTCTTTCTGCAGTTCTCTTGCCTCTTTCTGCACCTCTGTTGGTTCTTTCTGCACTGCTGTTTCTTCTTTCTGCACCTCTCTTGCAAATTTCTGCACCCCTCTTGCCTCTTTCCGCACCCCTCTTCCCTCTTTCTACACCTCTCTTGCCTTTGTCTGCACCCCTGTTCTCTCTTTCTGCACCTCTTTTGCCTGTTTCTGCAATTCTCTTGCCTCTTTCTGCAGTTCTCTTGCCTCTTTCTACACCTCTGTTGCTTCGTTCTGCACTTCTCTTGCCTCTTTCTGCACCTCTCTTGCCTCTTTTTCCACCTCCGCTGATTCTTTCTTCACTTCTCTTGCTTTTTTTCTGCATCTCTCTTGCTTCTTTCTGCACCTCTCTTGCCTGTTTCTGCAACTCTCTTGCCTCTTTCTGCAGTTATCTTGCATCATTCTGCACCTCTGTTGCTTCTTTCTGCACTTCTCTTGCCTCTTTCTGCACAGCTATTCCCTGTTTTTGCACCTCACTTGCCTCTTTCTGCCCCTCTCTAGCCTCTTTCTGTACTTCTCTTGCCTCTTTCTGTACCTCACTTGCCTCTATGTGCACTTCTTTTGCTTTTTTCTGCACCTCGCTTGTTTCTTACTGCAACTCTCTTGTCTCTTTCATCACCCCTCTTGGCTCTTTCTGCACCTCTGTTGGTTCTTTCTGCACGGCTCTTTCTTCTTTCTGCACCTCTCTTGCAAATTTCTGCACCCCTCTTCCCTCTTTCTGCACCTCTCTTGCCTTTGTCTGCACACCTGTTCCCTCTTTCTGCACCTCTTTTGCCAGTTTCTGCAACTCTCTTTCCTCTTTCTGCAATTCTGTTGCCTCTTTCTGCGCCCCTGTTGCTTCTTTCTGTACTTCTCTTGCCTCTTTCTGCACCCCTCTTGCCTCTTTTTGCACCTCTGTTGGTTCTTTCTTCACGTCCCTTGCTTTTTTCCGCATCTCTCTTGCTTCTTTCTGCACCCCTCTTGCCTTTTTCTGCATCCCTCTTTCTTCTTTTTGCACCTCTCTTGCCTGTTTCTGCAACTCTCTTGCCTCTTTCTGCAGTTATCTTACCTCCTTCTGCACCTCTGTTGCTTCTTTATGCACTTCTCTTGCCTCTTTCTGCACCCCTCTTGCGTGTTTCTGCACCTCACTTGCCTATTTCTGCAGCCCTCTTGCCACTTTCAGCACCCTTTTCCCTCTTTCTGCACCTCTCTTGCCTCTTCGTGCATCACTCTTTCCTCTTTCTGTACCCCTCTTGCCTCTTTCTGCACCTATGTTGGTTCTTTCTGCACTGCTCTTTCTTCTTTCTGCACCTCTCTTGCAAAGTTCTGCACCCCTCTTGCCTCTTTCTGCATCCCTCTTCCCTCTTTCTGTACCTCTCTTGCCTCTGTCAGTACCCCTGTTCTCTCTTTCTGCACCCATTTTGCCTATTTCTGCAACTCTCTTGCCTCTTTCTGCAGTTCTCTTACCTCTTTCTGCACCTCTGTTGCTTCTTTCTGCTCTTCTCTTGCTTTTTTCTGCATCTCTCTTGCTTCTTTCTGCATCCCTCTTGCCTCTTTATGCACCCATATTTCTTCTTTCTGCACCTCTCTTGCCTGTTTCTGCAACTCTCTTGCTTCTTTCTGCATTTAGCTTGCCTCCTTCTGCACCTCTGTTGCTTCTTTCTGTACTTCTCTTGCCTCTTTCTGTACCCCTCTTGCCTGTTTCTGCACCTCACTTGCCTCTTTCTTCACCTCTCTTAGCTCCTTCTGCACCTCTGTTGCCTCTTTCTGCACTTCTCTTGCCTCTTCCTGCACTTCTGTTGCTTCTGTCTGCACTTCTCTTTCCTCTTTCTGTGCCCCTCTTCCCTCTTTCTGCACCTCTGTTGCTTCTTTCAGCAATTCTCTTGCTTCTTTCTGCATCTCTCTTTCTTCTTTCTGCACACCTCTTACCTCTTTCTGCACCCTTCTTTACTCTTTGTGCATCTCTCTTGCCTATTTTCCACATCTCTTTCCTCTTTCTGCAGTTCTCTTGCCTCTTTCTGCACCTCTTTTGCTTCTTTCTGCACTTCTGTTGCCTCTTTCTGCACCCCTCTTGCCTCTTTCTGCACCTCTGTTGGTTCTTTCTGCACTGCTCTTTCTTCTTTCTGCACCTCTCTTGCAAATTTCTGCACCCCTCTTGCAAATTTCTGCACCCCTCTTTCTATACCTCTCTTGCCTTTGTCTGCACCCCTGTTCTCTCTTTCTGCACCTCTTTTGCCTGTTTCTGCAACTCCCTTGCCTCTTTCTGCAGTTCTCTTGCCTATTTCTATACCTCTGTTGCTTCTTTCTGCACTTCTCTTGCCTATTTCTGCACCTCTCTTGCCTCTTTTTGCATCTCTCTTGCCTGTTTCTGCACCTCTCTTGCCTTTGTCTGCACCCCTGTTCTCTCTTTCTGCATCTCTTTTGCCTGTTTCTGCAACTCTCTTGCCTCTTTCTGCAGTTCTCTTGCCTTTTTCTGCATCCCTGTTGCTTCTTTCTGTACTTATCTTGCCTCTTTCTGCACCCCTCTTGCCTCTTTTTGCACCTCTGTTGGTTCTTTCTTAATGTCCCTTGCTTTTTTTCGCATCTCTCTAGCTTCTTTCTGCACCCCTCTTGCCTTTTTCTGCATCCCTCTTTCTTCTTTCTGCACCTCTCTTGCCTGTTTCTGCAACTCTCTTGCCTCTTTCTGCAGTTATATTACCTCCTTCTGCACCTCTGTTGCTTCTTTCTGCACTTCTCTTGCCTCTATCTGCACCCCTCTTGCGTGTTTCTGCACCTCAGTTGCCTATTTCTGTAGCCCTCTTGCCTCTTTCTGCACCCTTTTTCCCTCTTTCTGCACCTCTCTTGCCTCTTCGTGCATCACTCTTTCCTCTTTCTGTACCCCTCTTGCCTCTTTCTGCGCCTCTGTTGGTTCTTTCTGCACTGGTTTTCTTCTTTCTGCACCTCTCTTGCAAAGTTCTGCAGTTATCTTGCCTCTTTCTGCATCCCTCTTCCCTCTTTCTGTACCTCTCTTGCCTCTGTCTGTACCCCGTTCTCTCTTTCTGCACTTATTTTGCCTGTTTCTGCAACTCTCTTGCCTCTTTCTGCAGTTCTCTTACCTCTTTCTGCACCTCTGTTGTTTCTTTCTGCTCTTCTTTTGCTTTTTTCTGCATCTCTCTTGCTTCTTTCTGCATCCCTCTTGCCTCTTTATTCACCCATCTTTCTTCTTTCTGCACCTCTCTTGCCTGTTTCTGCAACTCTCTTGCTTCTTTCTGCATTTGGCTTGCCTCCTTCTGCACCTCTGTTGCTTCTTTCTGTACTTCTCTTGCCTCTTTCTGTACCCCTCATGCCTGTTTCTGCATATCACTTGCCTCTTTCTGCACCTCTCTTGCCTCCTTCTGCACCTCTGTTGCCTCTTTCTGCACTTCTCTTGCCTCTTTCTGCACTTCTGCTGCTTTTGTCTGCACTTCTCTTTCCTCTTTCTGCATCCCTCTTCCCTCTTCCTACACCTCTGTTGCTTCTTTCTGCACTTCTCTGGCTTCTTTCTGCACCCATCTTGCTTCTTTCTGCACCCCTCTCCCCTCTTTCTGCACCCTTCTTCCTTCTTTGTACACCTCTCTGGCCTCTTTCTGCACCTCTCTTTCCTCTTTCTGCAGTTCTCTTGCCTCTTTATGCACCTCTATTGCTTCTTTCTGCACTTCTCTTGCCTCTTTCTGCACAGCTCTTCCCTGATTTTGCACCTCACTTCCCTCTTTCTGCCCCTCTCTAGCCTCTTTCTGTACTTCTCTTGCCTCTTTCTGCACCTCACTTGCCTCTATGTGCACTTCTTTTGCTTTTTTCTGCACCTCGCTTGTTTCTTACTGCAACTCTCTTGTCTCTTTCATCACCCCTCTTGGCTCTTTCTGCACCTCTGTTGGTTCTTTATGCACGGCTCTTTCTTCTTTCTGCACCTCTCTTGCATATTTCTGCACCCCTCTTCCCTCTTTCTGCACCTCTCTTGCCTTTGTCTGCACACCTGTTCTCTCTTTCTGCATCTCTTTTGCCTGTTTCTGCAACTCTCTTGCCTCTTTCTGCAGTTCTCTTGCCTCTTTCTGTACCCCTGTTGCTTCTTTCTGTACTTCTCTTGCCTCTTTCTGCACCCCTCTTGCCTCTTTTTGCACCTCTGTTGGTTCTTTCTTCACGTCCCTTGCTTTTTCCGCATCTCTCTTGCTTCTTTCTGCACCCCTCTTGCCTTTTTCTGCATCCCTCTTTCTTCTTTTTGCACCTCTCTTGCCTGTTTCTGCAACTCTCTTGCCTCTTTCTGCAGTTATCTTACCTCCTTCTGCACCTCTGTTGCTTCTTTCTGCACTTCTCTTGCCTCTTTCTGCACCCCTCTTGCGTGTTTCTGCACCTCACTTGCCTATTTCTGCAGCCCTCTTGCCACTTTCAGCACCCTTTTCCCTCTTTCTGCACCTCTCTTGCCTCTTCGTGCATCACTCTTTCCTCTTTCTGTACCCCTCTTGCCTCTTTCTGCACCTATGTTGGTTCTTTCTGCACTGCTCTTTCTTCTTTCTGCACCTCTCTTGCAAAGTTCTGCACCCCTCTTGCCTCTTTCTGCATCCCTCTTCCCTCTTTCTGTACCTCTCTTGCCTCTGTCAGTACCCCTGTTCTCTCTTTCTGCACCCATTTTGCCTATTTATGCAACTCTCTTGCCTCTTTCTGCAGTTCTCTTACCTCTTTCTGCACCTCTGTTGCTTCTTTCTGCTCTTCTCTTGTTTTTTTCTGCATCTTTCTTGCTTCTTTCTGCATCCCTCTTGCCTCTTTATGCACCCATATTTCTTCTTTCTGCACCTCTCTTGCCTATTTCTGCAACTCTCTTGCTTCTTTCTGGATTTAGCTTGCCTCCTTCTGCACCTCTGTTGCTTCTTTCTGTACTTCTCTTGCCTCTTTCTGTACCCCTCTTGCCTGTTTCTGCACCTCACTTGCCTCTTTCTGCACCTCTCTTAGCTCCTTCTGCACCTCTGTTGCCTCTTTCTGCACTTCTCTTGCCTCTTCCTGCACTTCTGTTGCTTCTGTCTGCACTTCTTTTTCCTCTTTCTGCACCCCTCTTCCCTCTTTCTGCACCTCTGTTGCTTCTTTCAGCAATTCTCTTGCTTCTTTCTGCACCTCTCTTTCTTCTTTCTGCACACCTCTTACCTCTTTCTGCACCCTTCTTTACTCTTTGTGCATCTCTCTTGCCTATTTTCCACCTCTCTTTCCTCTTTCTGCAGTTCTCTTGCCTCTTTCTGCACCTCTTTTGCTTCTTTCTGCACTTCTGTTGCCTCTTTCTGCACCCCTCTTGCCTCTCTCTGCACCTCTGTTGGTTCTTTCTGCACTGCTGTTTCTTCTTTCTGCACCTCTCTTGCAAATTTCTGCACCCCTCTTGCAAATTTCTGCACCCCTCTTTCTATACCTCTCTTGCCTTTGTCTGCACCCCTGTTCTCTCTTTCTGCACCTCTTTTGCCTGTTTCTGCAACTCCCTTGCCTCTTTCTGCAGTTCTCTTGCCTCTTTCTATACCTCTGTTGCTTCTTTCTGCACTTCTCTTGCCTATTTCTGCACCTCTCTTGCCTCTTTTTGCACCTCCGCTGGTTCTTTCTTCACTTCTCTTGCTTTTTTCAGCTTCTCTCTTGCTTCTTTCTGCACATCTCTTGACTCTTTCTGTACCCCTCTTTCTTCATTCTGTACCTCTCTTGCCTGTTTCTGCAACTCTCTTGCCTCTTTCTGCAGTTATCTTGCCTCATTCTGGACCTCTGTTGCTTCTTTCTGCACTTCTCTTGCCTCTTTCTGCACCGCTCTTGCCTGTTTTTGCACCTCACTTGCCTCTTTCTGCCCCTCTCTTGCCTCTTTCTGCACTTCTCTTGCCTCTGTCTGCACCTCACTTGCCTCTATGTGCACTTCTTTTGCTTTTTTCTGCACCTCGCTTGTTTCTTACTGCAACTCTCTTGTCTCTATCCTCACCCCTCTTGCCTTATTCTGCACCTCTGTTGGTTCTTTCTGCACCTCTCTTGCAAATTTCTGCACCCCTCTCCCTCTTTCTGCACCTCTCTTGCCTTTGTCTGCACCCTGTTATCTCTTTCTGCATCTCTTTTGCCTGTTTCTGCAACTCTCTTGCCTCTTTCTGCAGTTCTCTTGCCTTTTTCTGCATCCCTGTTGCTTCTTTCTGTACTTATCTTGCCTCTTTCTGCACCCTCTTGCCTCTTTTTGCACCTCTGTTGGTTCTTTCTTAATGACCCTTGCTTTTTTTCGCATCTCTCTAGCTTCTTTCTGCACCCCTCTTGCCTTTTTCTGCATCCCTCTTTCTTCTTTCTGCACCTCTCTTGCCTGTTTCTGCAACTCTCTTGCCTCTTTCTGCAGTTATCTTACCTCCTTCTGCACCTCTGTTGCTTCTTTCTGCACTTCTCTTGCCTCTTTCTGCACCCCTCTTGCGTGTTTCTGCACCTCAGTTGCCTATTTCTGTAGCCCTCTTGCCTCTTTCTGCACCCTTTTTCCCTCTTTCTGCACCTCTCTTGCCTCTTCGTGCATCACTCTTTCCTCTTTCTGTACCCCTCTTGCCTCTTTCTGCACCTCTGTTGGTTCTTTCTGCACTGCTTTTTCTTCTTTCTGCACCTCTCTTGCAAAGTTCTGCAGTTATCTTGCCTCTTTCTGCATCCCTCTTCCCTCTTTCTGTACCTCTCTTGCCTCTGTCTGTACCCCGTTCTCTCTTTCTGCACTTATTTTGCCTGTTTCTGCAACTCTCTTGCCTCTTTCTGCAGTTCTCTTACCTCTTTCTGCACCTCTGTTGTTTCTTTCTGCTCTTCTTTGCTTTTTCTGCATCTCTCTTGCTTCTTTCTGCATCCCTCTTGCCTCTTTATTCACCCATCTTTCTTCTTTCTGCACCTCTCTTGCCTGTTTCTGCAACTCTCTTGCTTCTTTCTGCATTTGGCTTGCCTCCTTCTGCACCTCTGTTGCTTCTTTCTGTACTTCTCTTGCCTCTTTCTGTACCCCTCTTGCCTGTTTCTGCATATCACTTGCCTCTTTCTGCACCTCTCTTGCCTCCTTCTGCACCTCTGTTGCCTCTTTCTGCACTTCTCTTGCCTCTTTCTGCACTTCTGTTGCTTTTGTCTGCACTTCTCTTTCCTCTTTCTGCATCCCTCTTCCCTCTTCCTACACCTCTGTTGCTTCTTTCTGCACTTCTCTTGCTTCTTTCTGCACCCATCTTGCTTCTTTCTGCACCCCTCTCCCCTCTTTCTGCACCCTTCTTCCTTCTTTGTTCACCTCTCTGGCCTCTTTCTCCACCTCTCTTTCCTCTTTCTGCAGTTCTCTTGCCTCTTTATGCACCTCTATTGCTTCTTTCTGCACTTCTGTTGCCTCTTTCTGCACCCCACTTGCCTCTGTATGCACCTCTGTTGGTTCTTTCTGCACTACTCTTGCTTTGTTCTGTACTTCTTGCAAATTTCTGCACCCCTCTTGCCTCTTTCTCCCCCTTCTTCCCTCTTTCTGCACCCCTCTTGCCTCTGTCCGCACCCATGTTCTCTCTTTCTGCACTTCTCTTGCCTGTTTCTGCAACTGTCTTGCCTCTCTCTGCACCACTGTTGCCTCTTTCTGCAACTCACTTGCTTCTTTCTGCACCCCTCTTGCCTCTTTCTGCACCCCTCTTCCCTCTTTCTGTACCTCTCTTGCCTCATTCTGCATCCCTGTTCCCTCTTTCTGCACCTCTCCTGCCTGTTTCTGCACCTCGTTGCCTCTTTCTGCAGTTCTCTTGCCTCTTGCCTCTTTCTTCACCTCTGCTGCTCCTGTCTGAACTTCTCTTGCCACATTCTGCTCCCCTCTTCCCTCTTTCCGCACCTCTGTTGCTTCTTTCATCACTTCTCTTGCTTCTTTCTGCACCCCTCTTACATATTTGTGCACCCTTATTCCCTCTTAGTGCACCTCTTTTGCCTCTTTGTGCACCTTTCTTACCTTTTTCTGCTGTTTTCTTGCCTCTTTCTGCACCTCTTTTGCTTCTTTCTGCACTTCTGTTGCCTCTTTCTGCACCTCTCTTGCCTCTTTCTGCACCCCTGTTCTCTCTTTGTGCACCTGATTTGCCTGGTTCAGCAACTCTCCTGCCTGTTTCTGCACCTCTGTTGCCTCTTTCTGCACTTCTCTTGCCTCTTTCTGCACTTCTGTTGCTTCTGTCTGCACTTCTCTTTCCTCTTTCTGGACACCTCTTACCTCTTTCTGCATCCTTCTTTACTCTTTGTGCACCTCTCTTGCCTCTTTATGCACCTCTCTTTCCGCAGTTCTCTTGCCTCTTTCTGCACCTCTGTTGGTTCTTTCTGCACTGCTGTTTCTTCTTTCTGCATCTCTCTTGCAAATGTCTGCACCCCTCTAGCCTCTTTCTGCACCCCTCTTCCCTCTTTCTATACCTCTCTTGCCTTTGTCTGCACCCCTGTTCTCTCTTTCTGCACCTCTTTTGCCTGTTTCTGCAATTTTCTTGCCTCTTTCTGCAGTTCTCTTGCCTCTTTCTACACCTCTGTTGCTTCTTTCTGCACTTCTCTTGCCTCTTTCTCCCTCCCTCTTGCCTCTTTTTCCACCTCCGCTGATTCTTTCTTCACTTCTCTTGCTTTTTTTCTGCATCTCTCTTGCTTCTTTCTGCACCTCTCTTGCCTGTTTCTACAACTCTCTTGCCTCTTTCTGCAGTTATCTTGCCTCATTCTGCACCTCTGTTGCTTCTTTCTGCACTTCTCTTGCCTCTTTCTGCACAGCTCTTCCCTGTTTTTGCACCTCACTTCCCTCTTTCTGCCCCTTTCTAGTCTCTTTCTGCACTTCTCTTGCCTCTTTCTGCACCTCACTTGCCTCTATGTGCCCTTCTTTTGCTTTTTTCTGCACCTCGCTTGTTTCTTACTGCAACTCTCTTGTCTCTTTACTCACCCCTCTTATCTCTTTCTGCACCTCTGTTGATTATTTCTGCACGGCTCTTTCTTCTTTCTGCACCTCTCTTGCAAATTTCTGCACCCCTCTTCCCTCTTTCTGCACCTCTCCTGCCTTTGTCTGCACACCTGTTCTCTCTTTCTGCATCTCTTTTGCCTGTTTCTGCAACTCTCTTGCCTCTTTCTGCAGTTCTCTTGCCTTGTTCTGCACCTCTGTTGCTTCTTACTATACTTCTCTTGCCTCTTTCTACACCCCTCTTGCCCCTTTTTGCACCTCTGTTGGTTCTTTCTTCACGTCCCTTGCTTTTTTCTGCATCTCTCTTGCTTCTTTCTGCACCCCTCTTGCCTTTTTCTGCATCCCTCTTTCTTCTTTCTGCACCTCTCTTGCCTGTTTCTGCAACTCTCTTGCCTCTTTTTGCACCTCCGCTGGTTCTTTCTTCACTTCTCTTGCTTTTTTCAGCTTCTCTCTTGCTTCTTTCTGCACTCCTCTTGCCTCTTTCTGTACCCCTCTTTCTTCATTCTGTACCTCTCTTGCCTGTTTCTGCAACTCTCTTGCCTCTTTCTGCTTTTATCTTGCCTCATTCTGGACCTCTGTTGCTTCTTTCTGCACTTCTCTTGCCTCTTTCTGCACCGCTCTTGCCTGTTTTTGCACCTCACTTGCCTCTTTCTGCCCCTCTCTTGCCTCTTTCTGCTCTTCTGTTGCCTCTGTCTGCACCTCACTTGCCTCTATGTGCACTTCTTTTGCTTTTTTCTGCACCTCGCTTGTTTTTTACTTCAACTCTCTTGTCTCTATCCTCACCCCTCTTGCCTTATTCTGCACCTCTGTTGGTTCTTTCTGCACCTCTCTTGCAAATTTCTGCACCCCTCTCCCCTCTTTCTGCACCTCTCTTGCCTTTGTCTGCACCCCTGTTCTCTCTTTCTGCATCTCTTTTGCCTGTTTCTGCAACTCTCTTGCCTCTTTCTGCAGTTCTCTTGCCTCTTTCTGCATCCCTGTTGCTTCTTTCTGTACTTATCTTGCCTCTTTCTGCACCCCTGTTGCCTCTTTTTGCACCTCTGTTGGTTCTTTCTTAATGTCCCTTGCTTTTTTTCGCATCTCTCTAGCTTCTTTCTGCACCCCTCTTGCCTTTTTCTGCATCCCTCTTTCTTCTTTCTGCACCTCTCTTGCCTGTTTCTGCAACTCTCTTGCCTCTTTCTGCAGTTATCTTACCTCCTTCTGCACCTCTGTTGCTTCTTTCTGCACTTCTCTTGCCTCTTTCTGCACCTCTCTTGCGTGTTTCTGCACCTCAGTTGCCTATTTCTGTAGCCCTCTTGCCTCTTTCTGCACCCTTTTTCCCTCTTTCTGCACCTCTCTTGCCTCTTCGTACATCACCCTTTCCTCTTTCTGTACCCCTCTTGCCTCTTTCTGCACCTCTGTTGGTTCTTTCTGCACTGCTCTTTCTTCTTTCTGCACCTCTCTTGCAAAGTTCTGCAGTTCTCTTGCCTCTTTCTGCATCCCTCTTCCCTCTTTCTGTACCTCTCTTGCCTCTGTCTGTACCCCTGTTCTCTCTTTCTGCACTTATTTTGCCTGTTTCTGCAACTCTCTTGCCTCTTTCTGCAGTTCTCTTACCTCTTTCTGCACCTCTGTTGCTTCTTTCTGCTCTTCTCTTGCTTTTTTCTGCATCTCTCTTGCTTCTTTCTGCATCCCTCTTGCCTCTTTATGCACCCATCTTTCTTCTTTCTGCACCTCTCTTGCCTGTTTCTGCAACTCTCTTGCTTCTTTCTGCATTTGGCTTGCCTCCTTCTGTACCTCTGTTGCTTCTTTCTGTACTTCTCTCGCCTCTTTCTGTACCCCTCTTGCCTGTTTCTGCATATCACTTGGCTCTTTCTGCACCTCTCTTGCCTCCTTCTGCACCTCTGTTGCCTCTTTCTGCACTTCTCTTGCCTCTTTCTGCACTTCTGTTGCTTTTTTCTGCACTTCTCTTTCCTCTTTCTGCATCCCTCTTCCCTCTTCCTACACCTCTGTTGCTTCTTTCTGCACTTCTCTTGCTTCTTTCTGCACCCCTCTTGCTTCTTTCTGCACCCCTCTCCCCTCTTTCTGCACCCTTCTTCCTTCTTTGTTCACCTCTCTGGCCTCTTTCTGCACCTCTCTCCTCTTGCTGCAGTTCTCTTGCCTCTTTATGCACCTCTATTGCTTCTTTCTGCACTTCTGTTGCCTCTTTCTGCACCCCACTTGCCTCTGTATGCACCTCTGTTGGTTCTTTCTGCACTACTCTTGCTTTGTTCTGCACTTCTCGCAAATTTCTGCACCCCTCTTGCCTCTTTCTCCTCCTTCTTCCCTCTTTCTGCACCCCTCTTGCCTCTGTCCGCACCCATGTTCTCTCTTTCTGCACTTCTCTTGCCTGTTTCTGCACCTGTCTTGCCTATCTCTGCACTACTGTTGCCTCTTTCTGCAACTCACTTGCTTCTTTCTGCACCCCTCTTGCCTCTTTCTGCACCCCTCTTCCCTCTTTCTGTACCTCTCTTGCCTCATTCTGCATCCCTGTTCCCTCTTTCTGCACCTTTCCTGCCTGTTTCTGCCCCTCGTTGCCTCTTTCTGCAGTTCTCTTGTCTCTTTCCTCACCTCTGCTGCTCCTGTCTGACCTTCTCTTGCCTCTTTCTGCTCCTCTCTTCCTTCTTTCCGCACCTCTGTTGCTTCTTTCAGCACTTCTATTGCTTCTTTCTGCACCTCTCTTGCTTCTTTCTGCACCCCTCTTACCTCTTTGTGCACCCTTCTTCCCTCTTAGTGCACCTCTTTTGACTCTTTGTGCACCTTTCTTACCTTTTTCTGCTGTTTTCTTGCCTCTTTCTGCACCTCTTTTGCTTCTTTCTGCACTTCTGTTGCCTCTTTCTGCACCTCTCTTGCCTCTTTCTGCACCCCTGTTCTCTCTTTGTGCACCTGATTTGCCTGTTTCAGCAACTCTCCTGCCTGTTTCTGCACCTCTGTTGCCTCTTTCTGCACTTCTCTTGCCTCTTTCTGCACTTCTGTTGCTTCTGTCTGCACTTCTCTTTCCTCTTTCTGCGCCCCTCTTCCCTCTTTCTGCACCTCTGTTGCTTCTTTCAGCAATTCTCTTGCTTCTTTCTGCACCTCTCTTTCTTCTTTCTGCACACCTCTTACCTCTTTCTGCATCCTTCTTTACTCTTTGTGCACCTATCTTGCCTCTTTATGCACCTCTCTTTCCTCCTTCTGCAGTTCTCTTGCATCTTTCTGCACCTCTTTTGCTTCTTTCTGCACTTCTGTTGCCTCTTTCTGCATCCCTCTTGCCTCTTTCTGCACCTCTGTTGGTTCTTTCTGCACTGCTGTTTCTTCTTTCTGCACTTCTCTTGCACATTTCTGCACCCCTCTTGCCTCTTTCTGCACCCTCTTCCCTCTTTCTACACCCTCTCTTGCCTTTGTCTGCACCCCTGTTCTCTCTTTCTGCACCTCTTTTGCCTGTTTCTGCAATTCTCTTGACTCTTTCTGCAGATCTCTTGCCTCTTTCTACACCACTGTTGCTTCTTTCTTCACTTCTCTTGGTTTTTTTCTGCATCTCTCTTGCTTCTTGCCTGTTTCTGCAACTCTCTTGCCTCTTTCTGCAGTTATCTTGCCTCATTCTGCACATCTGTTGCTTCTTTCTGCACTTCTCTTGCCTATTTCTGCACAGCTCTTCCCTGTTTTTGCACCTCACTTGCCTCTTTCTTCCCCTCTCTAGCCTCTTTCTGCACTTCTCTTGCCTCTTTCTGCACCTCACTTGCCTCTATGTGCACTTCTTTTGCTTTTTTCTGCACCTCGCTTGTTTCTTACTGCAACTCTCTTGTCTCTTTCCTCACCCCTCTTGGCTCTTTCTGCACCTCTGTTGGTTCTTTCTGCACGGCTCTTTCTTCTTTCTGCACCTCTCTTGCAAATTTCTGCACCCCTCTTCCCTCTTTCTGCACCTCTCTTGCCTTTGTCTGCACACATGTTCTCTCTTTCTGCATCTCTTGCCTGTTTCTGCAACTCTCTTGCCTCTTTCTGCAGTTCTCTTGCCTCTTTCTGCACCCCTGTTGCTTCTTTCTGTACTTCTCTTGCCTCTTTCTGCACCCCTCTTGCCTCTTTTTGCACGTCTGTTGGTTCTTTCTTCACATCCCTTGCTTTTTTCCACATCTCTCTTGCTTCTTTCTGCACCCCTCTTGCCTGTTTCTGCATCCCTCTTTCTTCTTTCTGCACCTCTCTTGCTTGTTTCTGCAACTCTCTTGCCTCTTTCTGCAGTTATCTTACCTACTTCTGCACCTCTGTTGCTTCTTTCTGCACTTCTCTTGCCTCTTTCTGCACCCCTCTTGCGTGTTTCTGCACCTCACTTGCCTATTTCTGCAGCCCTCTTGCCACTTTCAGCACCCTTTTTACCTCTTTCTGCACCTCTCTTGCCTCTTCGGGCATCACTCTTTCCTCTTTCTGTACCCTTCTTGCCTCTTTCTGCACCTATGTTGGTTCTTTCTGCACTGCTCTTTCTTCTTTCTGCACCTCTCTTGCAAAGTTCTGCACCCCTCTTGCCTCTTTCTGCATCCCTCTTCCCTCTTTCTGTACCTCTCTTGCCTCTGTCTGCATCCCTGTTCTCTCTTTCTGTACCTATTTTGCCTGTTTCTGCAACTCTCTTGCCTCTTTCTGCAGTTCTCTTACCTCTTTCTGCACCTCTGTTGCTTCTTTCTGCTCTTCTCTTGCTTCTTTCTGCATCTCTCTTGCTTCTTTCTGCATCCCTCTTGCCTCTTTATGCACCCATCTTTGCTTCTTTCTGCACCTCTCTTGCCTGTTTCTGCAACTCTCTTGCTTCTTTCTGCATTTGGCTTGCCTCCTTCTGCACCTCTGTTGCTTCTTTCTGTACTTCTCTTGCCTCTTTCGGTACCCCTCTTGCCTGTTTCTGCATATCACTTGCCTCTTTATGCACCTCTCTTGCCTCCTTCTGCACCTCTGTTGCCTCTTTCTGCACTTCTCTTGCCTCTTTCTGCACTTCTGTTGCTTCTGTCTGCACTTCTCTTTCCTCTTTATGCGCCCCTCTTCCCTCTTTCTGCACCTCTGTTGCTTCTTTCAGCAATTCTCTTGCTTCTTTCTGCACCTCTCTTTCTTCTTTCTGCACACCTCTTACCTCTTTCTGCACCCTTCTTCACTCTTTGTGCACCTCTCTTGCCTCTTTGTGCACCTCTCTTTCCTTTTTCTGCAGTTCTCTTGCCTCTTTCTGCACCTCTTTTGCTTCTTTCTGCACTTCTGTTGCCTCTTTCTGCACCCCTCTTGTCTCTTTCTGCACCTCTGTTGCTTCTGTCTGCACTTCTCTTTCCTCTTTATGTGCCCCTCTTCCCTCTTTCTGCACCTCTGTTGCTTCTTTCAGCAATTCTCTTGCTTCTTTCTGCACCTCTCTTTCTTCTTTCTGCACACCTCTTACCTCTTTCTGCACCCTTCTTTACTCTTTGTGCACCTCTCTTGCCTCTTTGTGCACCTCTCTTTCCTCTTTCTGCAGTTCTCTTGCCTCTTTCTGCACCTCTGTTGGTTCTTTCTGCACTGCTGTTTCGTCTTTCTGCTCCTCTCTTGCAAATATCTGCACCCCTCTTGCAAATTTTTGCACCCCTCTTCCCTCTTTCTGCACCTCTCTTGCCTTTGTCTGCACCCCTGTTCTCTCTTTCTGCATCTCTTTTGCCTGTTTCTGCAACTCTCTTGCCTCTTTCTCCAGTTCTCTTGCCTCTTTCTGCACCCCTGTTGCTTCTTTCTGCACTTCTCTTGCCTCTTTCTGCACCCCTCTTGCCTCTTTTTGCACCTCTGTTGGTTCTTTCTTCACTTCCCTTGCTTTTTTCCACATCTCTCGTGCTTTTTTCTGCACTCTTCTTGCCTTTTTCTGCATCACTCTTTCTTCTTTCTGCACCTCTATTGCCTGTTTCTGCAACTCTCTTGCCTCTTTCTGCAGTTATCTTACCTCCTTCTGCATCTCACTTGCCTATTTCTGCACCCCTCTTGCCTCTTTCTGCTCCCTTTTTCCCTCTTTCTGCTCCTCTCTTGCCTCTTCGTGCATCACTCTTTCCTCTTTCTGTACCCCTCTTGCCACTTTCTGCACCTCTGTTGGTTCTTTCCGCACTGCTCTTTCTTCTTTCTGCACCTCTCTTGCAAAGTTCTGCACCCCTCTTGCCTCTTTCTGCATCCCTCTTCCCTCTTTCTGTACCTCTCTTGCCTCTGTCTGTATCCCTGTTCTCTCTTTCTGTACCTATTTTGCCTGTTTCTGCAACTCTCTTGCCTCTTTCTGCAGTTATCTTACCTCTTTCTGCACCTCTGTTGCTTCTTTATGCTCTTCTCCTGCTTTTTTCTGCATCTCTGATGCTTCTTTCCACACATCCCTCTTGCCTCTTTATGCACCCATCTTTCTTCTTTCTGCACCTCTCTTGCCTGTTTCTGCAACTCTCTTGCTTCTTTCTGCATTTAGCTTGCCTCCTTCTGCAACTCTGTTGCTTCTTTCTGTACTTCTCTTGCCTCTTTCTGTACCCCTCTTGCCTGTTTCTGCATCTCACTTGCCTCTTTCTGCACATCTGGTTCCTCTTTCTGCACTTCTCTTGCCTCTTTCATGCACTTATGTTGCTTCTGTCTGCACTTCTCTTTCCTCTTTCCGCCCCCTCTTCCCTCTTTCTGCACCTCTGTTGCTTCTTTCAGCAATTCTCTTGCTTCTTTTCTGCACCCTCTCTTTCTTCTTTCTGCACACCTCTTACATCTTTCTGCACCCTTCGTTACTCTTTGTGCAACTCTCTTGCCTCTTTGTGTACCTCTCTTTCCTCTTTCTGCAGTTCTCTTGCCTCTTTCTGCACCTCTTTTGCTTCTTTATGCACTTCTGTTGCCTCTTTCTGCACCCCTCTTGCCTCTATCTGCACCTCTGTTGGTTCTTTCTGCACTGCTGTTTTCTTTTTGCTGCACCTCTCTTGCAAATTTCTACACCCCTCTTGCCTCTTTCTGCACCCTCTTTCTACACCTCTCTTGCCTTTGTCTGCACCCTGTTCTCACTTTCTGCACATCTTTTGCCTGTTTATGCAACTCCCTTGCCTCTTTCTGCAGTTCTCTTGCCTCTTTCTACACCTCTGTTGCTTCTTTCTGCACTTCTCTTGCCTCTTTCTGCACCCCTCTTGCCTCTTTTTGCACCTCCGCTGGTTTTTCTTCACTTCTCTTGCTTTTTTCTGCATCTCTCTTGCTTCTTTCTGCCCCCCTTGCCTCTTTCTGTACCCCTCTTTCTTCTTTCTGTACCTCTCTTGCCTTTTTCTGCAACTCTGTTGCCTCTTTCTGCAGTTATCTTGCCTCATTCTGGACCTCTGTTGCTTCTTTCTGCCCTTCTCTTGCCTCTTTCTCCACCGCTTTTGCCTGTTTTGCACCTCACTTGCCTCTTTCTGCCCCTCTCTTGCCTCTTTCTGCACTTCTCTTGCCTCTGTCTGCACCTCACTTGCCTCTATGTGCACTTCTTTTGCTTTTTCTGCACCTCGCTTGTTTCTTACTGCAACTCTCTTGTCTCTTTCCTCACACCTCTTGCCTTATTCTGCACCTCTGTTGGTTCTTTCTGTACCTCTCTTGCATATGTTTGCACCCCTCTTCCCTCTTTCTGCACCTCTCTTGCCTTTGTCTGCACCCTGTTCTCTCTTTCTGCATCTCTTTTGCCTGTTTCTGCACACTCTCTTGCCTCTTTTTGCAGTTCTCTTGCCTCTTTCTGCAACCTCTGTTGCTTCTTTCTGTACTTCTCTTGCCTCTTTCTGCACCCCTCTTGCCTCTTTTTGCACCTCTGTTGGTTCTTTCTTCACATCCCTTGCTTTTTCCGCATCTCTCTTGCTCCTTTCTGCACCCTCTTGCCTGTTTCTGCAACTCTCTTGCCTCTTTCTGCAGTTATCTTACCTCCTTCTGCACCTCTGCTGCTTCTTTCTGCACTTCTCTTGCCTCTTTCTGCACCCCTCTTGCGTGTTTCTGCACCTCACTTGCCTATTTCTGCAGCCCTCTTGCCTCTTTCTGCACCATTTTCCCTCTTTCTGCACCTCTCTTGCCTCTTCGTGCATCACTCTTTCCTCTTTCTGTACCCCTCTTGCCTCTTTCTGCACCTCTGTTGGTTCTTTCTTTCTGCACTGCTCTTTCTTCTTTCTGCACCTCTCTTGCAAAGTTCTGCACCCCTCTTGCCTCTTTCTGCATCCCTCTTCCCTCGTTCTGTACCTGTCTTGCCTCTGTCTGTACCCCTGTTCTCTCTTTCTGCACCTATTTTGCCTCTTTCTGCAACTCTCTTGCCTCTTTCTGCAGTTCTCTTAGCTCTTTCTGCAGCTCTGTTGCTTCTTTCTGCTCTTCTCTTGCTTTTTCTGCATCTCTCTTGCTTCTTTCTGCATCCCTCTTGCCTCTTTATGCACCCATCTATCTTCTTTCTGCACCTCTCCTGCCTGTTTCTGCAACTCTCTTGCTTCTTTCTGCATTTATCTTGCTCCTTCTGCACCTCTGTTGCTTCTTTCTGTACTTCTCTTGCCTCTTTCTGCACTCCTCTTCCCTCTTCCCTCTTCCTACACCTCTGTTGCTTCTTTCTGCACTTCTCTTGCTTCTTTCTCTGCACCTCTCTTGCTTCTTTCTACACCTCTTGCCTCTTTCTGCACCCTTCTTCCCTCTTTGTGCACCTCTCTTGCCTCTTTGTGCACCTCTCTTTCCTCTTTCTGCAGTTCTCTTGCCTCTTTCTGCACCTCTTTTGCTTCTATCTGCAGTTCTCTTGCCTCTTTCTGCACCTCTTTGTCTTCTTTCTGCATTTCTGTTGCCTCTTTCTGCACCCCTCGTGCCTCTTTCTGCACCCCTGTTGGTTCTTTCTGCACTGTTCTTGATTCTTTCTGTACCTCTCTTGTAAATGTCTGTATCCCTCTTCCCTCTTTCTGCACCTCTCTTGCCTCTGTCTGTACCCCTGTTCTCTCTTTCTGCACCTCTTTTGCCTGTTTCTGCAATTCTCTTGCCTCTTTCTGCAGTTCTCTTGCCTCTATCTGCACCTCTGTTGCTTTTTCTGTACTTCTCTTGCTTCTTTCTATACCTCTTTTGCCTCTTTCTGCACCTCTGTTGGTTCTTTCTGCACTTCTCTTGCTTTTTTCCGCATCTCTCTTGCTTCTTTCTGCACCCATCTTACCTCTTTCTGCACCCCTCTTCCCTCTTTCTACACCTCTCTTACCTTTGTCTGCACCCCTGTTCTCTCTTTCTGCACCTCTCTTGCCTCGTTCTGCACCTCACTTGCCTCTATGTGCACTTCTTTTGCTTTTTATGCACCTCGCTTGTTTCTTACTGCAACTCTCTTGTCTCTTTCCCTCACACCTCTTGCCTCTTTCTGCACCTCTGTTGGTTCTTTCTGCATGGCTCTTTCTTCTTTCTGCACCTCTCTTGCAAATTTCTGCACCCATCTTCCCTCTTTCTGCACCTTTCTTGCCTTTGGCTGTACCCCTGTTCTCTCTTTCTGCATCTCTTTTGCCTGTTTCTGCAACTCTCTTGCCTCTTTCTGCAGTTCTCTTGCCTCTTTCTGCACCCCTGTTGCTTCTTTCTGCACTTCTCTTGCTCTTTCTGCACCCTTCTTGCCTCTTTTTGCTCCTCTGTTGGTTGTTTCTTCACCTCCCTTGCTTTTTTTTGCATCTCTCTTGCTTCTTTCTGCACTTTTCTTGCCTTTTTCTACATCCCTCTTTCTTCTTTCTGCACCTCTCTTGCCTGTTTCTGCAACTCTCTTGCCTCTTTCTGCAGTTATCTTACCTCCTCCTGCACCTCTGTTGCTTCTTACTGCACTTCTCTTGCCTCTTTCTGCACCCCTCTTGCATGTTTCTGCACCTCACTTGCCTATTTCTGCACCCCTCTTGCCTCTTTCTGCACCCTTTTCTCTCTTTCTGCACCTCTCTTGCCTCTATGTGCATCACTCTTTCCTCTTTCTGTACCCTTTTTGCCTCTTTCTGCACCTCTGTTGTTTCTTTCTGCACTGCTCTTTCTTCTTTCTGCACCTCTCTTGCAAAGTTCTGCACACCTCATGCCTCTTTCTGCACCTCTCTTCCCTCTTTCTGTACCTCTCTTGCCTCTATCTGTACCCCTGTTCTCTATTTCTGCACCTATTTTGCCTGTTTCCTGCAACTCTCTTGCCTCTTTCTGCCGTTCTCTTACCTCTTTATGCACCCCTGTTGCTTCTTTCTGCTCTTCTCTTGCTTTTTTCTACATCTCCCTTGCTTCTTTCTGCATCCCTCTTGCCTCTTTTATGCACCCATATTTCTTCTTTCTGCACCTCTCTTGCCTGTTTCTGCAACTCTGTTGGTTCTTTCTGCACTGCTGTTTCTTCTTTCTGCACCCCTCTTGCCTCTTTCTGCACCCCTCTTCCCTCTTTCTACACTCTCTTGCCTTTGTCTGCACCCCTGTTCTCTCTTTCTTCACCTCTCTTGCCTCGTTCTGCA
Source organism: Calotriton arnoldi (assembly GCA_963921515.1). Taxonomy (NCBI): domain Eukaryota; kingdom Metazoa; phylum Chordata; class Amphibia; order Caudata; family Salamandridae; genus Calotriton; species Calotriton arnoldi. The sequence goes on from CAWUFW010017599.1 coordinate 170,729, forward strand.
CCTCACTTGCCTCTATGCGCCCTTCTTTAGCTTTTTTATGCACCTCGCTTGTTTCTTACTGCAACTCTCTTGTCTCTTTCCTCACACCTCTTGCCTCTTTCTGCACCTCTGTTGGTTCTTTCTGCACGGCTCTTTCTTCTTTCTGCACCTCTCTTGCAAATTTCTGCACCCCTCTTCCCTCTTTCTGCACCTCTCTTGCCTTTGTCTGAACCCCTGTTCTATATTTCTGCATCTCTTTTGCCTGTTTCTGCAACTCTCTTGCCTCTTTCTGCAGTTCTCTTGCCTCTTCCTGCACCTCTGTTGCCCCTTTCTGCACTTCTCTTGCCTCTTTCTGCACTTCTGTTGCTTCTGTCTGCAATTCTCTTACCTCTTTATGCGCCCCTCTTCCCTCTTTCTGCACCTCTGTTGCTTCTTTCAGCAATTCTCTTGCTTCTTTCTGCACCTCTCTTTCTTCTTTCTGCACACCTCTTACCTCTTTCTGCACCCTTCTTCACTCTTTGTGCACCTCTCTTGCCTCTTTGTGCACCTCTCTTTCCTTTTCTGCAGTTCTCTTGCCTCTTTCTGCACCTCTTTTGCTTCTTTCTGCACTTCTGTTGCCTCTTTCTGCACCCCTCTTGTCTCTTTCTGCACCTCTGTTGCTTCTGTCTGCACTTCTCTTTCCTCTTTATGTACCCCTCTTCCCTCTTTCTGCACCTCTGTTGCTTCTTTCAGCAATTCTCTTGCTTCTTTCTGCACCTCTCTTTCTTCTTTCTGCACACCTCTTACCTCTTTCTGCACCCTTCTTTACTCTTTGTGCACCTCTCTTGCCTCTTTGTGCACCTCTCTTTCCTCTTTCTGCAGTTCTCTTGCCTCTTTCTGCACCTCTGTTGGTTCTTTCTGCACTGCTGTTTCGTCTTTCTGCTCCTCTCTTGCAAATATCTGCACCCCTCTTGCAAATTTTTGCACCCTCTTCCCTCTTTCTGCACCTCTCTTGCCTTTGTCTGCACCCCTGTTCTCTCTTTCTGCATCTCTTTTGCCTGTTTCTGCAACTCTCTTGCCTCTTTCTCCAGTTCTCTTGCCTCTTTCTGCACCCCTGTTGCTTCTTTCTGCACTTCTCTTGCCTCTTTCTGCACCCCTCTTGCCTCTTTTTGCACCTCTGTTGGTTCTTTCTTCACTTCCCTTGCTTTTTTCCACATCTCTCTTGCTTTTTCTGCACCCTTCTTGCCTTTTTCTGCATCACTCTTTCTTCTTTCTGCACCTCTATTGCCTGTTTCTGCAACTCTCTTGCCTCTTTCTGCAGTTATCTTACCTCCTTCTGCATCTCACTTGCCTATTTCTGCACCCCTCTTGCCTCTTTCTGCTCCCTTTTCCCTCTTTCTGCTCTCTCTTGCCTCTTCGTGCATCACTCTTTCCTCTTTCTGTACCCCTCTTGCCACTTTCTGCACCTCTGTTGGTTCTTTCCGCACTGCTCTTTCTTCTTTCTGCACCTCTCTTGCAAAGTTCTGCACCCCTCTTGCCTCTTTCTGCATCCCTCTTCCCTCTTTCTGTACCTCTCTTGCCTCTGTCTGTATCCCTGTTCTCTCTTTCTGTACCTATTTTGCCTGTTTCTGCAACTCTCTTGCCTCTTTCTGCAGTTATCTTACCTCTTTCTGCACCTCTGTTGCTTCTTTATGCTCTTCTCCTGCTTTTTCTGCATCTCTGATGCTTCTTTCCGCATCCCTCTTGCCTCTTTATGCACCCATCTTTCTTCTTTCTGCACCTCTCTTGCCTGTTTCTGCAACTCTCTTGCTTCTTTCTGCATTTAGCTTGCCTCCTTCTGCAACTCTGTTGCTTCTTTCTGTACTTCTCTTGCCTCTTTCTGTACCCCTCTTGCCTGTTTCTGCATCTCACTTGCCTCTTTCTGCACATCTGGTTCCTCTTTCTGCACTTCTCTTGCCTCTTTATGCACTTATGTTGCTTCTGTCTGCACTTCTCTTTCCTCTTTCCGCGCCCCTCTTCCCTCTTTCTGCACCTCTGTTGCTTCTTTCAGCAATTCTCTTGCTTCTTTCTGCACCTCTCTTTCTTCTTTCTGCACACCTCTTACATCTTTCTGCACCCTTCGTTACTCTTTGTGCAACTCTCTTGCCTCTTTGTGTACCTCTCTTTCCTCTTTCTGCAGTTCTCTTGCCTCTTTCTGCACCTCTTTTGCTTCTTTATGCACTTCTGTTGCCTCTTTCTGCACCCCTCTTGCCTCTATCTGCACCTCTGTTGGTTCTTTCTGCACTGCTGTTTCTTTTTGCTGCACCTCTCTTGCAAATTTCTACACCCCTCTTGCCTCTTTCTGCACCCCTCTTTCTACACCTCTCTTGCCTTTGTCTGCACCCCTGTTCTCACTTTCTGCACATCTTTTGCCTGTTTATGCAACTCCCTTGCCTCTTTCTGCAGTTCTCTTGCCTCTTTCTACACCTCTGTTGCTTCTTTCTGCACTTCTCTTGCCTCTTTCTGCACCCCTCTTGCCTCTTTTGCACCTCCGCTGGTTTTTCTTCACTTCTCTTGCTTTTTTCTGCATCTCTCTTGCTTCTTTCTGCCCCCCTTGCCTCTTTCTGTACCCCTCTTTCTTCTTTCTGTACCTCTCTTGCCTTTTTCTGCAACTCTATTGCCTCTTTCTGCAGTTATCTTGCCTCATTCTGGACCTCTGTTGCTTCTTTCTGCCCTTCTCTTGCCTCTTTCTCCACCGCTTTTGCCTGTTTTGCACCTCACTTGCCTCTTTCTGCCCTCTCTTGCCTCTTTCTGCACTTCTCTTGCCTCTGTCTGCACCTCACTTGCCTCTATGTGCACTTCTTTTGCTTTTTCTGCACCTCGCTTGTTTCTTACTGCAACTCTCTTGTCTCTTTCCTCACACCTCTTGCCTTATTCTGCACCTCTGTTGGTTCTTTCTGTACCTCTCTTGCATATGTTTGCACCCCTCTTCCCTCTTTCTGCACCTCTCTTGCCTTTGTCTGCACCCCTGTTTCTCTCTTTCTGCATCTCTTTTGCCTGTTTCTGCAACTCTCTTGCCTCTTTTTGCAGTTCTCTTGCCTCTTTCTGCAACCCTGTTGCTTCTTTCTGTACTTCTCTTGCCTCTTTCTGCACCCCTCTTGCCTCTTTTTGCACCTCTGTTGGTTCTTTCTTCACATCCCTTGCTTTTTCTGCATCTCTCTTGCTCCTTTCTGCACCCCTCTTGCCTGTTTCTGCAACTCTCTTGCCTCTTTCTGCAGTTATCTTACCTCCTTCTGCACCTCTGCTGCTTCTTTCTGCACTTCTCTTGCCTCTTTCTGCACCCCTCTTGCGTGTTTCTGCACCTCACTTGCCTATTTCTGCAGCCCTCTTGCCTCTTTCTGCACCATTTTCCCTCTTTCTGCACCTCTCTTGCCTCTTCGTGCATCACTCTTTCCTCTTTCTGTACCCCTCTTGCCTCTTTCTGCACCTCTGTTGGTTCTTTCTTTCTGCACTGCTCTTTCTTCTTTCTGCACCTCTCTTGCAAAGTTCTGCACCCCTCTTGCCTCTTTCTGCATCCCTCTTCCCTCGTTCTGTACCTGTCTTGCCTCTGTCTGTACCCCTGTTCTCTCTTTCTGCACCTATTTTGCCTCCTTCTGCAATTCTCTTGCCTCTTTCTGCAGTTCTCTTAGCTCTTTCTGCAGCTCTGTTGCTTCTTTCTGCTCTTCTCTTGCTTTTTCTGCATCTCTCTTGCTTCTTTCTGCATCCTCTTGCCTCTTTATGCACCCATCTATCTTCTTTCTGCACCTCTCATGCCTGTTTCTGCAACTCTCTTGCTTCTTTCTGCATTTATCTTGCTCCTTCTGCACCTCTGTTGCTTCTTTCTGTACTTCTCTTGCCTCTTTCTGCACTCTCTTCCCTCTTCCCTCTTCCTACACCTCTGTTGCTTCTTTCTGCACTTCTCTTGCTTCTTTCTCTGCACCTCTCTTGCTTCTTTCTACACACCTCTTGCCTCTTTCTGCACCCTTCTTCCCTCTTTGTGCACCTCTCTTGCCTCTTTGTGCACCTCTCTTTCCTCTTTCTGCAGTTCTCTTGCCTCTTTCTGCACCTCTTTTGCTTCTATCTGCAGTTCTCTTGCCTCTTTCTGCACCTCTTTGTCTTCTTTCTGCATTTCTGTTGCCTCTTTCTGCACCCCTCGTGCCTCTTTCTGCACCCCTGTTGGTTCTTTCTGCACTGTTCTTGATTCTTTCTGTACCTCTCTTGTAAATGTCTGTATCCCTCTTCCCTCTTTCTGCACCTCTCTTGCCTCTGTCTGTACCCCTGTTCTCTCTTTCTGCACCTCTTTTGCCTGTTTCTGCAATTCTCTTGCCTCTTTCTGCAGTTCTCTTGCCTCTATCTGCACCTCTGTTGCTTTTTTCTGTACTTCTCTTGCTTCTTTCTATACCTCTTTTGCCTCTTTCTGCACCTCTGTTGGTTCTTTCTGCACTTCTCTTGCTTTTTTCCGCATCTCTCTTGCTTCTTTCTGCACCCATCTTACCTCTTTCTGCACCCCTCTTCCCTCTTTCTACACCTCTCTTACCTTTGTCTGCACCCCTGTTCTCTCTTTCTGCACCTCTCTTGCCTCGTTCTGCACCTCACTTGCCTCTATGTGCACTTCTTTTGCTTTTTTATGCACCTCGCTTGTTTCTTACTGCAACTCTCTTGTCTCTTTCCTCACACCTCTTGCCTCTTTCTGCACCTCTGTTGGTTCTTTCTGCATGGCTCTTTCTTCTTTCTGCACCTCTCTTGCAAATTTCTGCACCCATCTTCCCTCTTTCTGCACCTTTCTTGCCTTTGGCTGTACCCCTGTTCTCTCTTTCTGCATCTCTTTTGCCTGTTTCTGCAACTCTCTTGCCTCTTTCTGCAGTTCTCTTGCCTCTTTCTGCACCCCTGTTGCTTCTTTCTGCACTTCTCTTGCTCTTTCTGCACCCTTCTTGCCTCTTTTTGCTCCTCTGTTGGTTGTTTCTTCACCTCCCTTGCTTTTTTTGCATCTCTCTTGCTTCTTTCTGCACTTTTCTTGCCTTTTTCTACATCCCTCTTTCTTCTTTCTGCACCTCTCTTGCCTGTTTCTGCAACTCTCTTGCCTCTTTCTGCAGTTATCTTACCTCCTCCTGCACCTCTGTTGCTTCTTACTGCACTTCTCTTGCCTCTTTCTGCACCCCTCTTGCATGTTTCTGCACCTCACTTGCCTATTTCTGCACCCCTCTTGCCTCTTTCTGCACCCTTTTTCTCTCTTTCTGCACCTCTCTTGCCTCTATGTGCATCACTCTTTCCTCTTTCTGTACCCTTTTTGCCTCTTTCTGCACCTCTGTTGTTTCTTTCTGCACTGCTCTTTCTTCTTTCTGCACCTCTCTTGCAAAGTTCTGCACACCTCATGCCTCTTTCTGCACCTCTCTTCCCTCTTTCTGTACCTCTCTTGCCTCTATCTGTACCCCTGTTCTCTATTTCTGCACCTATTTTGCCTGTTTCTGCAACTCTCTTGCCTCTTTCTGCCGTTCTCTTACCTCTTTATGCACCCCTGTTGCTTCTTTCTGCTCTTCTCTTGCTTTTTTCTACATCTCCCTTGCTTCTTTCTGCATCCCTCTTGCCTCTTTATGCACCCATATTTCTTCTTTCTGCACCTCTCTTGCCTGTTTCTGCAACTCTGTTGGTTCTTTCTGCACTGCTGTTTCTTCTTTCTGCACCCCTCTTGCCTCTTTCTGCACCCCTCTTCCCTCTTTCTACACCTCTCTTGCCTTTGTCTGCACCCCTGTTCTCTCTTTCTTCACCTCTCTTGCCTCGTTCTGCACCTCACTTGCCTCTATGCGCCCTTCTTTAGCTTTTTATGCACCTCGCTTGTTTCTTACTGCAACTCTCTTGTCTCTTTCCTCACACCTCTTGCCTCTTTCTGCACCTCTGTTGGTTCTTTCTGCACGGCTCTTTCTTCTTTCTGCACCTCTCTTGCAAATTTCTGCACCCTCTTCCCTCTTTCTGCACCTCTCTTGCCTTTGTCTGAACCCCTGTTCTATATTTCTGCATCTCTTTTGCCTGTTTCTGCAACTCTCTTGCCTCTTTCTGCAGTTCTCTTGCCTCTTTCTGCACCCCTGTTGCTTCTTTCTGCACTTCTCTTGCCTCTTTCTGCACCCCTCTGGCCTCTTTTTGCACCTCTGTTGGTTGTTTCTTCATTTCCCTTGCTTTTTCTGCATCTCTCTTGCTTCTTTCTGCACCCTTCTTGCCTTTTTCAACATCCCTCTTTCTTCTTTCTGCACCTCTCTTGCCTGTTTCTGCAACTCTCTTGCCTCTTTCTGCAGTTATCTTACCTCCTCCTGCACCTCTGTTGCTTCTTTCTGCACTTCTCTTGCCTCTTTCTACACCCCTCTTGCATGTTTCTGGACCTCACTTGCCTATTTCTGCCCCCTCTTGCCTCTTTCTGCACCCTTTTTCTCTCTTTCTGCACCTCTCTTGCCTCTATGTGCATCACTCTTTCCTCTTTCTGTACCCCTTTTGCCTCTTTCTGCACCTCTGTTGTTTCTTTCTGCACTGCTCTTTCTTCTTTCTGCACCTCTCTTGCAAAGTTCTGCACCCCTCTTGCCTCTTTCTGCACCCTTCTTCCCTCTTTCTGTACCTCTCTTGCCTCTGTCTGTACCCCTGTTCTCTATTTCTGCACCTATTTTGCCTGTTTCTGCAACTCTCTTGCCTCTTTCTGCAGTTCTCTTACCTCTTTCTGCACCCCTGTTGCTTCTTTATGCTCTTCTCTTGCTTTTTTCTGCATCTCCCTTGCTTCTTTCTGCATCCATCTTGTCTCTTTATGCACCCATCTTTCTTCTTTCTGCACCTCTCTTGCCTGTTTCTGCAACTCTGTTGGTTCTTTCTGCACTGCTGTTTCTTCTTTCTGCACCTCTCTTGCAAATTTCTACACCCCTCTTGCCTCTTTCTGCACCCCTCTTCCCTCTTTCTACACCTCTCTTGCCTTTGTCTGCACCCTGTTCTCTCTTTCTGCACCTCTCTTGCCTCGTTCTGCACCTCACTTGCCTCTATGTGCACTTCTTTTGCTTTTCTCTGCACCTCGCTTGTTTCTTACTGCAACTCTCTTGTCTCTTTCCTCACACCTCTTCCCTCTTTCTGCACCTCTGTTGGTTCTTTCTGCACTGCTGTTTCTTCTTTCTGCACCTCTCTTGCAACTTTCTGCACCCCTCTTCCCTCTTTCTGCACCTCTCTTGCCTTTGTCTGCACCCCTGTTCTCTCTTTCTGCACCTCTTTTGCCTGTTTATGCAACTCCCTTGCCTCTTTCTGCAGTTCTCTTGCCTCTTTCTACACCTCTGTTGCTTCTTTCTGCACTTCTCTTGCCTCTTTCTGCACCCCTCTTGCCTCTTTTTGCACCTCCGCTGGTTCTTTCTTCACTTCTCTTGCTTTTTTCTGCATCTCTCTTGCTTCTTTCTGCACCCCTCTTGCCTCTTTCTGTACCCCTCTTTCTTCTTTCTGTATCTCTCTTGCCTGTTTCTGCAACTCTCTTGCCTCTTTCTGCAGTTATCTTGCCTCATTCTGCACCTCTGTTGCTTCTTTCTGCACTTCTCTTGCCTCTTTCTGCACCGCTCTTGCCTGTTTTTGCACCTCACTTGCCTCTTTCTGCCCCTCTCTTGCCTCTTTCTGCACTTCTCTTGCCTCGTTCTGCACCTCACTTGCCTCTATGTGCACTTCTTTTGCTTTTTTCTGCACCTCGCATGTTTCTTACTGCAACTCTCTTGTCTCTTTTCTCGCCCCTCTTGCCTCTTTCTGCACCTCTGTTGGTTCTTTCTGCACAGCTCTTTCTTCTTTCTGCACCTCTCTTGCAAATTTCTGCACCCCTCTTCCCTCTTTCTGCACCTCTCTTGCCTTTGTCTGCACACCTGTTCTCTCTTTCTGCATCTCTTATACCTGTTTCTGCAACTCTCTTACCTCTTTCTGCAGTTCTCTTGCCTCTTTCTGCACCCCTGTTGCTTCTTTCTGTACTTCTCTTGCCTCTTTCTGCACCCCTCTTGCCTCTTTTTGCACCTCTGTTGGTTCTTTCTTCACTTCTCTTGCTTTTTCCGCATCTCTCTTGCTTCTTTCTGCACCCTTCTTCCCTTTTTCTGCATCCCTTTTTCTTCTTTCTGCACCTCTCTTGCTTGTTTCTGCAACTCTCTTGCCTCTTTCTGCAGTTATCTTACCTCCTTCTGCACCTCTGTTGCCTCTTTCTGCACTTCTGTTGCCTCTTTCTGCACCCCTCTTGCGTGTTTCTGCACCTCACTTGCCTCTTTCTGCACCCTTTTTCCCTCTTTCTGCAGCTCTGTTGGTTCTTTATGCACTGTTCTTTCTTCTTTCTGCACCTCTCTTGCAAAGTTCTGCACCCCTCTTGCCTCTTTCTGCACCCCTCTTCCCTCTTTCTGTACCTCTCTTGCCTCTGTCTGTACCCCTGTTCTCTCTTTCTGCACCTATTTTGCCTGTTTCTGCAACTCTCTTGCCTCTTTCTGCAGTTCTCTTGCCTCTTTCTGCACCTCTGTTGCCTCTTTCTGCACTTCTCTTGCCTCTTTCTGCACTTCTGTTGCTTCTGTCTGCACTTCTCTTTCCTCTTTATGCGCCCCTCTTCCCTCTTTCTGCACCTCTGTTGCTTCTTTCAGCAATTCTCTTGCTTCTTTCTGCACCTCTCTTTCTTCTTTCTGCACACCTCTTACCTCTTTCTGCACCCTTCTTCACTCTTTGTGCACCTCTCTTGCCTCTTTGTGCACCTCTCTTTCCTTTTTCTGCAGTTCTCTTGCCTCTTTCTGCACCTCTTTTGCTTCTTTCTGCACTTCTGTTGCCTCTTTCTGCACCCCTCTTGTCTCTTTCTGCACCTCTGTTGCTTCTGTCTGCACTTCTCTTTCCTCTTTATGTGCCCCTCTTTCCTCTTTCTGCACCTCTGTTGCTTCTTTCAGCAATTCTCTTGCTTCTTTCTGCACCTCTCTTTCTTCTTTCTGCACACCTCTTACCTCTTTCTGCACCTTCTTTACTCTTTGTGCACCTCTCTTGCCTCTTTGTGCACCTCTCTTTCCTCTTTCTGCAGTTCTCTTGCCTCTTTCTGCACCTCTGTTGGTTCTTTCTGCACTGCTGTTTCGTCTTTCTGCTCCTCTCTTGCAAATATCTGCACCCCTCTTGCAAATTTTTGCACCCCTCTTCCCTCTTTCTGCACCCTCTCTTGCCTTTGTCTGCACCCTGTTCTCTCTTTCTGCATCTCTTTTGCCTGTTTCTGCAACTCTCTTGCCTCTTTCTCCAGTTCTCTTGCCTCTTTCTGCACCCCTGTTGCTTCTTTCTGCACTTCTCTTGCCTCTTTCTGCACCCCTCTTGCCTCTTTTTGCACCTCTGTTGGTTCTTTCTTCACTTCCCTTGCTTTTTTCCACATCTCTCTTGCTTTTTTCTGCACCCTTCTTGCCTTTTTCTGCATCACTCTTTCTTCTTTCTGCACCTCTATTGCCTGTTTCTGCAACTCTCTTGCCTCTTTCTGCAGTTATCTTACCTCCTTCTGCATCTCACTTGCCTATTTCTGCACCCCTCTTGCCTCTTTCTGCTCCCTTTTTCCCTCTTTCTGCTCCTCTCTTGCCTCTTCGTGCATCACTCTTTCCTCTTTCTGTACCCCTCTTGCCACTTTCTGCACCTCTGTTGGTTCTTTCCGCACTGCTCTTTCTTCTTTCTGCACCTCTCTTGCAAAGTTCTGCACCCCTCTTGCCTCTTTCTGCATCCCTCTTCCCTCTTTCTGTACCTCTCTTGCCTCTGTCTGTATCCCTGTTCTCTCTTTCTGTACCTATTTTGCCTGTTTCTGCAACTCTCTTGCCTCTTTCTGCAGTTATCTTACCTCTTTCTGCACCTCTGTTGCTTCTTTATGCTCTTCTCCTGCTTTTTTCTGCATCTCTGATGCTTCTTTCCGCATCCCTCTTGCCTCTTTATGCACCCATCTTTCTTCTTTCTGCACCTCTCTTGCCTGTTTCTGCAACTCTCTTGCTTCTTTCTGCATTTAGCTTGCCTCCTTCTGCAACTCTGTTGCTTCTTTCTGTACTTCTCTTGCCTCTTTCTGTACCCCTCTTGCCTGTTTCTGCATCTCACTTGCCTCTTTCTGCACATCTGGTTCCTCTTTCTGCACTTCTCTTGCCTCTTTATGCACTTATGTTGCTTCTGTCTGCACTTCTCTTTCCTCTTTCCGCGCCCCTCTTCCCTTTTTCTGCACCTCTGTTGCTTCTTTCAGCAATTCTCTTGCTTCTTTCTGCACCTCTCTTTCTTCTTTCTGCACACCTCTTACATCTTTCTGCACCCTTCGTTACTCTTTGTGCAACTCTCTTGCCTCTTTGTGTACCTCTCTTTCCTCTTTCTGCAGTTCTCTTGCCTCTTTCTGCACCTCTTTTGCTTCTTTATGCACTTCTGTTGCCTCTTTCTGCACCCCTCTTGCCTCTATCTGCACCTCTGTTGGTTCTTTCTGCACTGCTCTTTCTTTTTGCTGCACCTCTCTTGCAAATTTCTACACCCCTCTTGCCTCTTTCTGCACCCCTCTTTCTACACCTCTCTTGCCTTTGTCTGCACCCCTGTTCTCACTTTCTGCACATCTTTTGCCTGTTTATGCAACTCCCTTGCCTCTTTCTGCAGTTCTCTTGCCTCTTTCTACACCTCTGTTGCTTCTTTCTGCACTTCTCTTGCCTCTTTCTGCACCCCTCTTGCCTCTTTTTGCACCTCCGCTGGTTTTTTCTTCACTTCTCTTGCTTTTTTTCTGCATCTCTCTTGCTTCTTTCTGCCCCCCCTTGCCTCTTTCTGTACCCCTCTTTCTTCTTTCTGTACCTCTCTTGCCTTTTTCTGCAACTCTATTGCCTCTTTCTGCAGTTATCTTGCCTCATTCTGGACCTCTGTTGCTTCTTTCTGCCCTTCTCTTGCCTCTTTCTCCACCGCTTTTGCCTGTTTTTGCACCTCACTTGCCTCTTTCTGCCCCTCTCTTGCCTCTTTCTGCACTTCTCTTGCCTCTGTCTGCACCTCACTTGCCTCTATGTGCACTTCTTTTGCTTTTTTCTGCACCTCGCTTGTTTCTTACTGCAACTCTCTTGTCTCTTTCCTCACACCTCTTGCCTTATTCTGCACCTCTGTTGGTTCTTTCTGTACCTCTCTTGCATATGTTTGCACCCCTCTTCCCTCTTTCTGCACCTCTCTTGCCTTTGTCTGCACCCCTGTTCTCTCTTTCTGCATCTCTTTTGCCTGTTTCTGCAACTCTCTTGCCTCTTTTTGCAGTTCTCTTGCCTCTTTCTGCAACCCTGTTGCTTCTTTCTGTACTTCTCTTGCCTCTTTCTGCACCCCTCTTGCCTCTTTTTGCACCTCTGTTGGTTCTTTCTTCACATCCCTTGCTTTTTTCCGCATCTCTCTTGCTCCTTTCTGCACCCCTCTTGCCTGTTTCTGCAACTCTCTTGCCTCTTTCTGCAGTTATCTTACCTCCTTCTGCACCTCTGCTGCTTCTTTCTGCACTTCTCTTGCCTCTTTCTGCACCCCTCTTGCGTGTTTCTGCACCTCACTTGCCTATTTCTGCAGCCCTCTTGCCTCTTTCTGCACCATTTTTCCCTCTTTCTGCACCTCTCTTGCCTCTTCGTGCATCACTCTTTCCTCTTTCTGTACCCCTCTTGCCTCTTTCTGCACCTCTGTTGGTTCTTTCTTTCTGCACTGCTCTTTCTTCTTTCTGCACCTCTCTTGCAAAGTTCTGCACCCCTCTTGCCTCTTTCTGCATCCCTCTTCCCTCGTTCTGTACCTGTCTTGCCTCTGTCTGTACCCCTGTTCTCTCTTTCTGCACCTATTTTGCCTCTTTCTGCAATTCTCTTGCCTCTTTCTGCAGTTCTCTTAGCTCTTTCTGCAGCTCTGTTGCTTCTTTCTGCTCTTCTCTTGCTTTTTTCTGCATCTCTCTTGCTTCTTTCTGCATCCCTCTTGCCTCTTTATGCACCCATCTATCTTCTTTCTGCACCTCTCCTGCCTGTTTCTGCAACTCTCTTGCTTCTTTCTGCATTTATCTTGCTCCTTCTGCACCTCTGTTGCTTCTTTCTGTACTTCTCTTGCCTCTTTCTGCACTCCTCTTCCCTCTTCCCTCTTCCTACACCTCTGTTGCTTCTTTCTGCACTTCTCTTGCTTCTTTCTCTGCACCTCTCTTGCTTCTTTCTACACACCTCTTGCCTCTTTCTGCACCCTTCTTCCCTCTTTGTGCACCTCTCTTGCCTCTTTGTGCACCTCTCTTTCCTCTTTCTGCAGTTCTCTTGCCTCTTTCTGCACCTCTTTTGCTTCTATCTGCAGTTCTCTTGCCTCTTTCTGCACCTCTTTGTCTTCTTTCTGCATTTCTGTTGCCTCTTTCTGCACCCCTCGTGCCTCTTTCTGCACCCTGTTGGTTCTTTCTGCACTGTTCTTGATTCTTTCTGTACCTCTCTTGTAAATGTCTGTATCCCTCTTCCTCTTTCTGCACCTCTCTTGCCTCTGTCTGTACCCCTGTTCTCTCTTTCTGCACCTCTTTTGCCTGTTTCTGCAATTCTCTTGCCTCTTTCTGCAGTTCTCTTGCCTCTATCTGCACCTCTGTTGCTTTTTTCTGTACTTCTCTTGCTTCTTTCTATACCTCTTTTGCCTCTTTCTGCACCTCTGTTGGTTCTTTCTGCACTTCTCTTGCTTTTTCCGCATCTCTCTTGCTTCTTTCTGCACCCATCTTACCTCTTTCTGCACCCCTCTTCCTCTTTCTACACCTCTCTTACCTTTGTCTGCACCCCTGTTCTCTCTTTCTGCACCTCTCTTGCCTCGTTCTGCACCTCACTTGCCTCTATGTGCACTTCTTTTGCTTTTATGCACCTCGCTTGTTTCTTACTGCAACTCTCTTGTCTCTTTCCTCACACCTCTTGCCTCTTTCTGCACCTCTGTTGGTTCTTTCTGCATGGCTCTTTCTTCTTTCTGCACCTCTCTTGCAAATTTCTGCACCCATCTTCCCTCTTTCTGCACCTTTCTTGCCTTTGGCTGTACCCCTGTTCTCTCTTTCTGCATCTCTTTTGCCTGTTTCTGCAACTCTCTTGCCTCTTTCTGCAGTTCTCTTGCCTCTTTCTGCACCCCTGTTGCTTCTTTCTGCACTTCTCTTGCTCTTTCTGCACCCTTCTTGCCTCTTTTTGCTCCTCTGTTGGTTGTTTCTTCACCTCCCTTGCTTTTTTTGCATCTCTCTTGCTTCTTTCTGCACTTTTCTTGCCTTTTCTACATCCCTCTTTCTTCTTTCTGCACCTCTCTTGCCTGTTTCTGCAACTCTCTTGCCTCTTTCTGCAGTTATCTTACCTCCTCCTGCACCTCTGTTGCTTCTTACTGCACTTCTCTTGCCTCTTTCTGCACCCCTCTTGCATGTTTCTGCACCTCACTTGCCTATTTCTGCACCCCTCTTGCCTCTTTCTGCACCCTTTTTCTCTCTTTCTGCACCTCTCTTGCCTCTATGTGCATCACTCTTTCCTCTTTCTGTACCCTTTTGCCTCTTTCTGCACCTCTGTTGTTTCTTTCTGCACTGCTCTTTCTTCTTTCTGCACCTCTCTTGCAAAGTTCTGCACACCTCATGCCTCTTTCTGCACCTCTCTTCCCTCTTTCTGTACCTCTCTTGCCTCTATCTGTACCCCTGTTCTCTATTTCTGCACCTATTTTGCCTGTTTCTGCAACTCTCTTGCCTCTTTCTGCCGTTCTCTTACCTCTTTATGCACCCCTGTTGCTTCTTTCTGCTCTTCTCTTGCTTTTTTCTACATCTCCCTTGCTTCTTTCTGCATCCCTCTTGCCTCTTTATGCACCCATATTTCTTCTTTCTGCACCTCTCTTGCCTGTTTCTGCAACTCTGTTGGTTCTTTCTGCACTGCTGTTTCTTCTTTCTGCACCCCTCTTGCCTCTTTCTGCACCCCTCTTCCCTCTTTCTACACCTCTCTTGCCTTTGTCTGCACCCCTGTTCTCTCTTTCTTCACCTCTCTTGCCTCGTTCTGCACCTCACTTGCCTCTATGCGCCCTTCTTTAGCTTTTTTATGCACCTCGCTTGTTTCTTACTGCAACTCTCTTGTCTCTTTCCTCACACCTCTTGCCTCTTTCTGCACCTCTGTTGGTTCTTTCTGCACGGCTCTTTCTTCTTTCTGCACCTCTCTTGCAAATTTCTGCACCCCTCTTCCCTCTTTCTGCACCTCTCTTGCCTTTGTCTGAACCCCTGTTCTATATTTCTGCATCTCTTTTGCCTGTTTCTGCAACTCTCTTGCCTCTTTCTGCAGTTCTCTTGCCTCTTTCTGCACCCCTGTTGCTTCTTTCTGCACTTCTCTTGCCTCTTTCTGCACCCCTCTGGCCTCTTTTTGCACCTCTGTTGGTTGTTTCTTCATTTCCCTTGCTTTTTTCTGCATCTCTCTTGCTTCTTTCTGCACCCTTCTTGCCTTTTCAACATCCCTCTTTCTTCTTTCTGCACCTCTCTTGCCTGTTTCTGCAACTCTCTTGCCTCTTTCTGCAGTTATCTTACCTCCTCCTGCACCTCTGTTGCTTCTTTCTGCACTTCTCTTGCCTCTTTCTACACCCTCTTGCATGTTTCTGGACCTCACTTGCCTATTTCTGCCCCCTCTTGCCTCTTTCTGCACCCTTTTCTCTCTTTCTGCACCTCTCTTGCCTCTATGTGCATCACTCTTTCCTCTTTCTGTACCCCTTTTGCCTCTTTCTGCACCTCTGTTGTTTCTTTCTGCACTGCTCTTTCTTCTTTCTGCACCTCTCTTGCAAAGTTCTGCACCCCTCTTGCCTCTTTCTGCACCCTTCTTCCCTCTTTCTGTACCTCTCTTGCCTCTGTCTGTACCCCTGTTCTCTATTTCTGCACCTATTTTGCCTGTTTCTGCAACTCTCTTGCCTCTTTCTGCAGTTCTCTTACCTCTTTCTGCACCCCTGTTGCTTCTTTATGCTCTTCTCTTGCTTTTTTCTGCATCTCCCTTGCTTCTTTCTGCATCCATCTTGTCTCTTTATGCACCCATCTTTCTTCTTTCTGCACCTCTCTTGCCTGTTTCTGCAACTCTGTTGGTTCTTTCTGCACTGCTGTTTCTTCTTTCTGCACCTCTCTTGCAAATTTCTACACCCCTCTTGCCTCTTTCTGCACCCCTCTTCCCTCTTTCTACACCTCTCTTGCCTTTGTCTGCACCCTGTTCTCTCTTTCTGCACCTCTCTTGCCTCGTTCTGCACCTCACTTGCCTCTATGTGCACTTCTTTTGCTTTTCTCTGCACCTCGCTTGTTTCTTACTGCAACTCTCTTGTCTCTTTCCTCACACCTCTTCCCTCTTTCTGCACCTCTGTTGGTTCTTTCTGCACTGCTGTTTCTTCTTTCTGCACCTCTCTTGCAACTTTCTGCACCCCTCTTCCCTCTTTCTGCACCTCTCTTGCCTTTGTCTGCACCCTGTTCTCTCTTTCTGCACCTCTTTTGCCTGTTTATGCAACTCCCTTGCCTCTTTCTGCAGTTCTCTTGCCTCTTTCTACACCTCTGTTGCTTCTTTCTGCACTTCTCTTGCCTCTTTCTGCACCCCTCTTGCCTCTTTTTGCACCTCCGCTGGTTCTTTCTTCACTTCTCTTGCTTTTTTCTGCATCTCTCTTGCTTCTTTCTGCACCCCTCTTGCCTCTTTCTGTACCCCTCTTTCTTCTTTCTGTATCTCTCTTGCCTGTTTCTGCAACTCTCTTGCCTCTTTCTGCAGTTATCTTGCCTCATTCTGCACCTCTGTTGCTTCTTTCTGCACTTCTCTTGCCTCTTTCTGCACCGCTCTTGCCTGTTTTTGCACCTCACTTGCCTCTTTCTGCCCCTCTCTTGCCTCTTTCTGCACTTCTCTTGCCTCGTTCTGCACCTCACTTGCCTCTATGTGCACTTCTTTTGCTTTTTCTGCACCTCGCATGTTTCTTACTGCAACTCTCTTGTCTCTTTTCTCGCCCCTCTTGCCTCTTTCTGCACCTCTGTTGGTTCTTTCTGCACAGCTCTTTCTTCTTTCTGCACCTCTCTTGCAAATTTCTGCACCCCTCTTCCCTCTTTCTGCACCTCTCTTGCCTTTGTCTGCACACCTGTTCTCTCTTTCTGCATCTCTTATACCTGTTTCTGCAACTCTCTTACCTCTTTCTGCAGTTCTCTTGCCTCTTTCTGCGCCCCTGTTGCTTCTTTCTGTACTTCTCTTGCCTCTTTCTGCACCCCTCTTGCCTCTTTCTGCACCTCTGTTGGTTCTTTCTGCACTTCTCTTGCTTTTTTCCGCATCTCTCTTGCTTCTTTCTGCACCCTTCTTCCCTTTTTCTGCATCCCTTTTTCTTCTTTCTGCACCTCTCTTGCTTGTTTCTGCAACTCTCTTGCCTCTTTCTGCAGTTATCTTACCTCCTTCTGCACCTCTGTTGCCTCTTTCTGCACTTCTGTTGCCTCTTTCTGCACCCCTCTTGCGTGTTTCTGCACCTCACTTGCCTCTTTCTGCACCCTTTTTCCCTCTTTCTGCAGCTCTGTTGGTTCTTTATGCACTGTTCTTTCTTCTTTCTGCACCTCTCTTGCAAAGTTCTGCACCCCTCTTGCCTCTTTCTGCACCCCTCTTCCCTCTTTCTGTACCTCTCTTGCCTCTGTCTGTACCCCTGTTCTCTCTTTCTGCACCTATTTTGCCTGTTTCTGCAACTCTCTTGCCTCTTTCTGCAGTTCTCTTACCTCTTTCTGCACCTCTGTTGCTTCTTTCTGCTCTTCTCTTGCTTTTTCTGCATCTCTCTTGCTTCTTTCTGCAACCCTTTTGCCTCTTTATGCACCCATCTTTCTTCTTTCTGCACCTCTCTTGCCTGTTTCTGCAACTCTCTTGCTTCTTTCTGCATTTATCTTGCCTCCTTCTGCACCTCTGTTGCTTCTTTCTGTACTTCTCTTGCCTCTTTCTGTACCCCTCTTGCCTGTTTATGCACCTCACTTGCCTCTTTCTGCACCTCTCTTGCCTCCTTCTGCCCCTCTCTTGCCTCTTTCTGCACTTCTCTTGCCTCTTTTTGCACCTCTATTGCTTCTATATGCACTTCTCTTGCCTCTTTCTGTACCCCTCTTCCCTCTTCCTACACCTCTGTTGCTTCTTTCTGCACTTCTCTTGCTTCTTTCTGCTGCCGGTAAGGGAGAGAATCCAATTCAAAGCCTCGTGCATTGCCCACAAGGCCTTCTGGAAGAGTGGTCCGGCAGTCAGCCAATCGCTGATTACCTCCTATCAACCTAACAGACAGCTTCGATCAGCGTCCTCCTCTCTCGCCTTACTCCCCAAAATAAAGAGAGCGAGATGCGGCGGACGTTCCTTTTCCTATAACTCCGCTAAGCTATGGAACGCCCTCCCCCTACGCATGCTGTCAGAGCCCAATCTCCTACCCTTCCGTAAACTTCTAAGACCCCTGCTATTCAACAACCGCCCCTAAAGCACTGTACCCTCCTCTCCTGTCCACGTTCATCTGCAGCGCTGGGATGCCTCAGGGTAGCTATGCGCTATATAAATGTTTTTTTCATTTCATTTCATTTCACCTCTCTTGCTTCTTTCTGCACCCCTCTTGCCTCTTTCTGCCCCCTTCTTCCCTCTTTGTGACCTATCTTGCCTCTTTGTGCACCTCTCTTTCCTCTTTCTGCAGTTCTCTTGCTTCTTTCTGCACCTCTTTTGCTTCTTTCTGCACTTCTGCTGCCTCTTTCTGCACCCCTCGTGCCTCTTTCTGCACCCCTGTTGGTTCTTTCTGCACTGTTCTTGATTCTTTCTGCACCTCTCTTGTAAATTTCTGTACCCCTCTTCCCTCTTTCTGCACTTCTCTTGCCTCTGTCTGTACCCCTGTTCTCTCTTTCTACACCTCTTTTGCCTGTTTCTGCAATTCTCTTGCCTCTTTCTGCAGTTCTCTTGCCTCTATCTGCACCTCTGTTGCTTCTTTCTGTACTTCTCTTGCTTCTTTCTACACCTCTTTTGCCTCTTTCTGCACCTCTGTTCGTTCTGTCTGCACTTCTCTTGCTTTTTTCCGCATCTCTCTTACTTCTTTCTACACCCCTCTTACCTCTTTCTGTGCCCCTCTTTCCTCTTCCTGCACCTCTCTTGCCTGTTTCTGCAACTCTCTTGCCTCTTTCTGCAGTTCCCTTGCCTCCTTCTGCACCTCTGTTGCTTCTTTCTGCACTTCTCTTGCATCTTTCTGCACCCCTCTTGCCTGTTTCTGTAGCTCACTTGCCACTTTCTTCACCTCTCTTGCCTCTTTGTGCACTTCTCTTGCCTCTTTCTGCACCTCACTCACCACTTTCTGCACTCCTCTTGTTTTTTATGCACCTCTCTTGTTTCTTTCTGCTATTTTCTTGTCTCTTTCATCACTTGTCTTGCTTCTTTCTACACCTCTCTTGCTTCTTTCAGCCCTTCTCTTGCCTCTTTCTGTACTTTGCTTGTCCGTTGATTTGATTGATTTGATTTATAGATTTGTAAAGCGCACGTATGCCCGAAGGCGTCTTGGCACTGGAATTAGCAGGAACGCTAAATATTTGGCAGGCCCTGGTGCTTCTAATATATGAACAAGTCAGTTGGCAAATAACCATGTTTTCAGCAGTCTTCTGAATGACATGAGCGACGTGCTGCTATTTATCAGGATCGGTAAGCGGTTCCAGGTCTTCGCTGTCCCTAATAGGAAGCTTCTACCCCCCCAGTGAACCTGCTTGTACCTGGGTATTAACAGTAGTTGTGAGTGGGCTGACCTTAAATTCTTGGCTGGCATATACCTTTTGAGATGTGTCCTCAAATACAGTGGTCCTTTACCCTGTAGGGCCTTATATGCTAGGCATTGTGATTTAAATGTAATTCTTTTTTCCACAGGAAGCCAGTGGAGGTCTCTCAATCTAAGGGAGACTGATTCATATTTGGGGATGTCCAGTATTAATCTAGCTGCTGCATTCTGCATTCGCTGCAGTTTCGATAAAAACTGGGACTGTAACCCCACGTATAGGGAGTTGCCATAGTCCAGTCTGGAAAGGGCCAAGGTTGTGACCAGCCTTTTTAATGCATCAGGGGGAATAAAAGGGCGGATCTTCCTGATCATTTTTAAAATACCCCAGAAGGTGGAGGCAAGCTTATTGATGTGACACTCAAATGTCAATCTATCATCAAATACAACCCCTAGGTTTCTAACCTTGGGGACTGGGATTGGGCATTCGTCCAGATCAGCCGGCCACCATCTTGGAGACCAAAAAGAGGCGTTGGACCCAGTAGCAGAACTTCTGTTTTTTCGCCGTTCAATTTAAGGCAGTTAGTCTGCATCCATGTATTTATCTGCGACATGCAGATGTTGAAACTATCGGCTGTCTCTTCAATGTTATTTGAGACTGATACCACCACCTGGGTATCATCGGCATAGGAGACCACCGAGAAACCACGTTGCCTGATGATCGCTGCCAGAGGAGCCACATAGATATTAAAAAGTGTGGGGCTCAGGGAGGAGCCCTGAGGCACCCCACATGGCAGTTTGAAATATTTAGATGCCGATCCATCCACTTCTACTACAAAAGTTCTGTCCGTTAGATAGGATGACAGTAGAGTAAGGGCGGTATATTGGAATCCCAACTCCTCTAGTCTACCAATTTAAATTTCATGGTTGACTGTATCGAAGGCCGCCGATAAATCTAACAAGATCAAGGCGGCCTTCCCTCCTGCATCCAATGTTCTTCTGAGTTCCTCTGCTGCCATAACCAGAGCAGTCTCTGTTCCGTGGCCCTCTCTAAACCCATATTGTGAATGGTGCAGGAGGTCTCCAGCGGAAATAAAAGTTGTGATCTGCATGTTGAGTAATTTCTCCAACACCTTAGACGAGAAAGGAATCCTAGAGATTGGCCGGTAGCTGCTAGGTTCCTTAGGGTCGAGGTTGGGTTTCTTTAACAGAGGCAGGACTGATGCTGTGTTCCACGCCTCCGGAAACAGGCCTGATTGTATTATTTCAGTGAACACTACTCTAAGTTGCTCACTGAGAATTTCTGGGAACAGATGGAAAACTTTAGGCGGACAAGGGTCAGACGGGGCTCCTGACTTGGTTGTCTTTGCCACTTGGGTGATCTGTTCCACCGTGGGTGATGAAAAGGAGAAACCCGTGCCAGGTGCGTGTATATCTGGCCCTGGCTTAGTTATCTCGAGAGGCGGAGTGATTACTATCTCTAAAGGTTATGTACACTATTTCAACTTTGTCTATGAAAAATTGTCCTAGAGTGTTACAAAATTCCGGGCTATTCATCGTCTGAGATTTAGCTGGGAGATTGGCTAGTTTTTCACTGTAGCAAACAGCTCTCTCTGCTTCTGTACCTGTCTTGCCTCTTTCTGCACCACAGTTGCCTCTTTCTGTACCTCACTTGCTTCTTTCTGCACCCCTCTTGCTTCTTTCTGCACCCCTCTTCCCTCTTTTCCCTCTTTCTGCACCTCTCCTGCCTGTTTCTACACCTCTGTTGCCTCTTTCTGCACTTCTCTTTTCTTTTTCTGCACCTCTGTTGCTTCTTTCTGCACTTCTCATGCCTCTTTCTGCACGTCTATTGCTTCTTTCTGCACTTCACTCTTCCCTCTTTGTGAACCTCTCTTGCCTCTTTCTGCTCCTCTCTTTCCTCTTTCTGCACCTCTCCTGCCTGTTTTTGCACCTCTGTTACCTCTTTCTGTACTTGTCTTGCCCCTTTCTGCACGTATATTGCTTCTTTCTGCACTTCACTCTTCCCTCTTTCTGCACCTCTATTGCTTCTTTCTGTACATCTGTTGCTTCAAATTTTTTGTACACAAATTTAAAGAGTATGCTGTTTGAAACACAGGTATTCAAGTATTTGTATATTTATTTTTATGTAACATGTCACTAGGTAAAAGCAGAGACACACGCATGCATACCTTTACAAATTTGGTCAGACTTAGAACAGTGATATGGTTAGGATTGATGTTTTACATTTGGAATGCCTAACATTCTGAGCAGTTGATGAATAGTGAACCTTCAAGAGAAAAGTGAGGTTTAAGACATCTTGGGAGAAGGATTAGTGATTAGGCAACTTTGTATGAGTCTGTGGAAAAGTACAGTCGAAGTAGGCCTCTTTCTGTACCTCTGTTGCTTCTTTCTGTACTTCTCTTGCTTATCTTTGCACCTTTCTTCCTCTTTCTGCACCTCTCTTGTATCTTTCTGCACTTCTCTTGCTTCTTTCTGCGCCTTTCTTCCTCTTTCAGTACATGTCCTATCTATGTAGGCATAGTTAGAAATTAGCATTTAAAAAATCTTAGAAATTCACTGAAAAAAACCATAGGTTTCAGAGACGTTATAGTTAGGCTGACATTTCACTCATACAAAAGCAGAGAAATTCAGCTGTTATAGTTAGCAGGGCTAACTATAACTCACGCCCCGCAATGCACTGCTGATGATATCACGTATTACATCACTCATGACATGGTCAGTGACATCACTGATGACATCTCAAATGACATCACTGATGACATCATCCACTGTAATATCTGATGCACCTCCTCACACCCTAATATAAACTTTGATACACCCACTCTAAAATACAGACTACTATTCTTGAAACCATAGACACACAAATACCAGTTAGTACATAGTATACCCTCTCACTGATTCATAGGTCTACACACACATCCACTCTCTAACCCATACAGTTACTCATACATGCAGTCACTCATCAATACAGCCTCTGATATATGCACTCATACACCCATGCAGACACTCACACTGCCACTCACCCATAGAGTTACTCACACACCTAGCCAGTCACCCAAACAATCAATCACACTGCCATTTACTCACCTATACAGTTATACAGACACCACCTCACTTATTTACACAGATAGTAACACATACTTACTCTCTTCTACAATCACTGACACAAGAACACAATAATCCATATAGCCACTCTCACAATCACTCACTCTCACATATAGTGACTTATATACTCCAACACTCACATATACTGCCTTTCACATATGTAGTTACTCACACATATACCACTGAGACATCTATTCACTCACCAATATAGCCATACGCATACTCACTCACCCATACAGCCCCTCGCAGATGCACTCATGAACCCATACACCCAGTGAATCACCCATTCAGACGTCCATGCAGGGAGTCATACCCACACACACCCCACCCACACAAACACTCAGGCACCCATACAGATACTCACACAACCAATCAATAACCCATGTAGACACTCATGTAGCTATTCACAAACCCATGCAGCCGCTTACAGACCAACAGACAGACGGATACAGACATTCACACAGTTTAGTCACTAACCCATGCATTCAGTAAGACACGTTTAATCACTCACTTATAGAGTCAGTCACGCACCTACTAAATCATCCATTCAGACACTTATACACCCACTCATTCTTCAATACGCCTTTCCCTATATATATATAAACATATTTAAACTTTACAGAAACACACAGTCACTGGATGATGTCATCAGTGATGTCATTTGAATGTTATCAGTGATGTCACTGACCATGTCATGAGTGATGTAATATGTGACGTCATCAGCAGTGCATTGCGGGGCGCAAGTTATAGTTAGCTGAACTAACTATAACGGGCGAATTTCACTGGTTTTGTACGAGTGCAATGTCCAACTAACTATAACTGTCCCTAAAACCTATGGTTTTTCAGTGAATTTATAAGGTTTTTAAATGCTAATTTCTAACTATAACGTGCCTGAAACCTATGGTTTTTTCCAGTGATTATATATATTATCTACTGGCGGTCGCCAGTAGATAGTTATAGTTAGGACCTATTTTCCATAGGAAATCCGCAACATTCTATTTGAAATAACGTTGGCGCCGGTTGACGAATCTTCGCGAAATTTTCCAACTTGTTGGGGCGCTCCGGTCCGCTCCTATCTTGAAAGTCTCGGGGTGATTCGTCAAGCGGGGGCCGAGAAAAAAGGGGGTCCCAAAACGTGTTTTCCCCATTCATTTTTCCATAGGAACCGTTCATCGCTGCTACAGCCGAACTGCTGAACGGAATTACACCAAATTTGGCAAAGAGGTAGCCCTTGGTTCAGACTCGTAAATGGTGTAAATCCGTTCAGTAGTTCCTGAGAAAATCACAAGTAAAATCACATATATATCTATGGCCGCGTCGGATCCGCGCACCCTGAGCGCACCCTGCGCGCACAGTCCCGATCACGAGCTGCATGCTAATTGGCTGTCAACTGGCTGTCAACACTCCAAATCAGGAAGTGTTGGCAGCCATTTTGTCCCTCGGTAGAACCGAAGCACAGAAACAAGTGCGCAAAACGCACAAAGGGGGCAGGGTAGAAACACTCTGACCCCCTAGGTGTGCTCAGGGGGTCCCACAAGGACCCCCTGGGCAGAAAAAGCATTTTTTATTTTTTTTAAATCGGCGGGATGCGCTTAGGGTGCGCGGATCCCGCCGATAAAAAAGAAAATCGAAGTGCGGTCTCCCGCGCTTCGATGCTATTTTGCCCCTGGGTGGCCCAAGTCCCGGGGGCATGCGGGGGGTGGGTTTATATTTTATGTTGGGGGCCTCTAAGGCCCCCCAAGCCCCGGGGACCGCCACCCCCCGGGGCTTTAAAAATAAATGGTGCGTGAGGGCTCTCGGCCCTCCCGCAGCCCCGGGGACAGCCACCCCCCGGGGCTTCTTTTTTTAAATTATTAGTTGTGTGGGGGGGCTCCAGCCCCCCCACATGCCCCGGGGACCACCACCTCCCCGGGGCACTAAATCTTTAAATATGGGGGTCCGTTACGGACCCCTGAGCCCCGGAGACCACCACCTCCCTGGGGCTTTGCCAATGTTGGGAGGGGTGCTGCGCTGCCCCTTCCTGGAGCCTGTGGTGGCCCTGGGGACCGCCACCCCCAGGGCCGGCTCCTGCAGTGTCCCAGGGTGCCTACCCCCGGTGACACTGTAGTTTGCTATGACAGGACGGGAGCCTCGCAGCTCCCGTCCTGTCATAGCAAACTGCTTTGGATTTTGGAAGAGACAGCAGGGAAACCTGCTCTCTCTTCCAAAATTCAAAGCACATTGCTTTCCACACGGGGAGCTGCATGTTAGCAGCTCCCCATGTGAGAAAGGCAATGCCGGCTCCCGCAGGACGCGGGGAGCCGGCGGGACCGTGGGGGGATTGGGGACCCCCCCACGGTCCCCAACGGAGAGGGCCAGCCCCGGGGGATGGGGTCCCCAGGGCTACAAGTGGCCCCGGGGCTGATGACGTCATCCATGTGATAATTTCATGCATCTTCTCACACCCTAATATAACTTTTGATACACCCACTCTAAATTACAGACTGCCATTGTCAAAACCATAGACACTCCAACACCAATAACTACATACCCACTCACTGATTCTTAGGTCTACACACACATCCACTCACTCACCTGTACAGTCACTCATACTTACGGTCACTCAGTACAGGACTATCATATGCACTCATACACCTACATAGACACTCACACACCGCCACTCATCCATAGAGGTACTCACACATCTAGTCAGTCATGCAAATAATTAATCACACTGCCATTTACTAACCTATACAGTTATACACACACCAGCTCACTTACTCATACAAATACTAGCACATTCTTACGCTCTTATACAATCACTGATACAAGTACACACTCATCCATACAGCCACTCTCACAATCACACACTCTCACTTATAGCCATTTATATACTCCAACACACATATATACTGCCTTTAACATATGTAGTTACTCACACATGTACCACTGAGATATACATTCACTCACTAACACACCCATACACACACTCACCCACCCATACAGTCCATCACAGATGCACTCTTGAAACCATGCACCCAGTGAATCACCCACTCACACATCTATGCACAGAGTCACACACACCCCACCCACACAAACACTCAGGCACCCATGGAACTCCTGGGTTGCCAGGCACAGGTCCAGCTTAAGGGTACAGACCCTGGGTTGGAGGGCCAGGTTTAGGGTGTACCCCCTGACCTGGAGGAAGGAGCGACTGCTAGCAGTGCCCCTACCTGTTTGTCTTCTGGGGGTACTGCTCCGGGAGGGAGGGTGAAGACCCAGGAAGGGGGCAGGGGGATGAATGCCTCACCCCTGACCCCTCTCTAGCCTAAGGGTACAGACCCTAGGCTTTTGTACCAGTTGCAGAATAGCACCCCTGGACTGGTGGGAGAATTGTGCAGGAGACCAGCCACAGGTGCCCTGACAATTCTGGAGTCTGGGGGTACCTCCCTACAGTGGAGTGGAAAGGGCCCCACAGGGAAGGACAGGGTGTGGGAGAGTCCATCCCAGTCTCCTGTCCAGCCTCAGGGTGCAGACCCTGGGTTGGTGGGCCAGTGTCAGGGTGCCATCCCTGACCTGGCAGGCGGGAGAGTGGACAAAAGAGTACCAGACACCCGGGGCTATCGCCCCCCACTCTCTGACGCCACAGGGGATAGGGAGGCCTGAGAGGCCTGAGGCCTAGCTCTCTGCATTGACAGCTATCAGTGGCCACTGTGGCTTGCTATTCTAGTGGAAGGGGGGGGAGTCACACCCTGGGGGTGAACTTGGCCACACCACTGTGTTGGCCATGGTGGTATTGTCTACCTACTGGGAGACATCTGTGAGCAAAGTAAGGTTAGGTGCTGCACAGATGGGATCCACAGGAGAGGAGAAGGGTTCCTCATGGGTTAATTAGTGGGCCTTGAGAGTATGGATAGAGAGATCCAACTGGGTTTTGGTTATCCAAGATTGCTATATTTGATTTGCTGGTAAGTCCCTAGTAAAGTGCACTATGTGTGCCCAGGGCCTGTAAATCAAATGCTACCAGTGGGCCTGCAGCAGTGATTGTGCTACCCACACCAGATGCCTTTCAAATGTGTCTCAGGCCTGCCACTGCAGTGTCTGCACATGCAGTTTAAAACTGCCTTGTTGACCTGGCAAGTGCACCCACTTCCTTGGCCCAAATCTTCCCTTTTTCTACATGTAAGGCTCAACTCTTACTGCTACCTATTACCGGCCCGATTTCTTGCCAGTTTCTTCCCGCAGGGGAGAGGGACCACAGGGACTACAGTTCCGAAGCTGTCAAGCGGCGCGCTCGCCACCAACATCATCCTACATGCCAGGAGGCGCCTAAATACCGGCCAGGGCTCCCGCAGCGAGGGACGCGCGTGGATGTGCCCGGGCCAAGGGCGGGCCCATCTGCGCCCGTCCGAGACTGGAGGAGGCCGGGCGATATCCCTTTGTCTTATGATTCGGAAACTGGATAACCGGTAAGGGGCCCATTATATTATTATACAATAATCACTGAAGCATACTTGAGAGGATGGGCAAAAGAAAATTGACACCAAGCAAAGGGAACTCTGCGGGCAAAAATGTGCCAATTACTAATTTCTTGAAAAGTGCCATGGGCCTTATTATTAACGAGATAGTACAAGTGGAGGAGTGGTTGGCGGCTACAAAAACGGCGCTAGATGCAGCCCAAAAAGAGGTGAAGACAGCTTTGGAAGACCCTGTGGAACTTGCCTCTGAATCTGGAGTTCAGGACACAAGTAAAAGTAAAAGTAAAAGTAAGGAGGCCAACAGATCCAATATAATCAATTTAGCCTGCCCCACAAGATTGGGCCCCTGTGCATCGATACTCCTGCTTGACATATCAATCCTATCAGATAATTCTGAAATGATTTCACCACCAGCAAAAAATAGTAAACAGCACCCAGCAAATATGAAAGTAAGCTCCCAAAATCCAAATCAGAAAACTAAGCAAAAAAAGGAAAAAAAAGCTAAACCGGATGTAAAAGGAATGGGGGCAGGAGAATCATCGAACTATATGCAAGGCATTGATACTTTGTTTAACCCCTTCGGTGCTCATGACGAGCTCAGCTCGTCATGCTGCGCAGTGCTCGTGTGCGCATGACGAGCTGAGCTCGTCATGAACCCGCCCACTCAATGAAACGCCCCGCACAGGGAGAAAATCGGCCGCGCACCGAAGGGGTTAAAAAACTACATGGAAAAATTGATAATATTGAAAGACGAGTTATGTCAGAAATCAAATTAGTGCAAAAAGACATTACTCATCTAACTGATCTGGTTACAAATTTACTGTCACCAAAAACGTTCCAAAAGGTAATGCCTAGTAGCAACTCGGTCGAGAGAATACAAGTTGGTCATACTCCCGTAACAGAAATAGAAACGGGAAAAATTCACCAACCACTGGTGAGCCATACAGAGGAAGCACCCAGAGCACATTCTGTCGTAAAACTAAGGGATAATAACTCACAAAATAATTTACAGAATAAACATGATCCAGAAACAGAAGGACTTCAACGATCCATGAAGCCTGGCAAGGTTTCTCTCAATTTACCCCCCCAGGCTACCCCTATGTTATTGTTTTAAAAAATGTCCCGAAATTGATTGACAACTCTATAGAATCTTGGGGGTCTTTAAAGAATCGGGTTGTACATTGGTTCTCCTCATATTCTCACTGTAGTACAAGTACTCTCTCCCAGGAAATAATTATGTTAAGAAGAGTGAGCTGGGTGGGTAGAATGGAAAAATCATGCAAAGGGGTTTGTATTGTTGTGAACTTCCGCAGTCCGGAAGTGGTGGGTTCTTTGTTAGAAGAAATATCAGCAAAACATGTTTGGCCATTTAATTGTCCTGATGGTATCATCACTGCTGTTCCACTTGGCTTTTTTTTATAGACCAAGAAATGAGCCCCTTCAAGCAACTGGTAGAAACTTCCATAGCACGGTCACGCTTATGATACCGACCATGCCGAATAGGTTTGCCCCTCTAAGAAGTTGCAATGAAATTGATTGACTGGGTGAGGTTGTAGCACAATTGAAGGATTGTAATCATACTACCCCTCTAACTACTTCTGTTGTCATCAAACCAATTGGTTATCCATTACAGGGATCCCTAACAATTATGTCATGGAATGTTTCAGGGGTTAAAATATAAGCTACACGATAAGGCATGGCTTAAAAGTATACAGAATTGCACACTAATTTTAATACAAGAAATTTGGCTCACAGAAACTTTTTTTATTAATGGTTTTAAAACGATTTCTACTGAAGCAATCCAGTCGAAGGCTGGGAGAGCAAGAGGAGGCTTAGCAGCCTTATCCTCAGTATCTTCTCCTTTGATACTAAAGAAAAATTATACAAAATCAGAGCTCTTTTAGTTTTTACTCTTTTGTGTTAAAGGGAAACAATATATTGTAGTGATAAATCTTTATAACAACATCTTTGACCAGTATGAGACATGGGATAATTAAGTCACTGGAAGAGGAGTTGGATGTTTTCCTATAGGGGTTGGGGGCGAATATCTACTAATTTGGGCCGGTGATTTTAATTGTGAACTATGTAAAATCCCAATAGGGGAACAATGTGGCTATAGAGATGACTATGCTGACCCTATCTTTCACTTTCCTCATAATTCTTATGGAGAAGCAATTAATTATCTTATGCACAAATATAATTTAGAAATTATGGAGCCCGGCGAACATGAGGGAGAAAATGTTACCCAAACATATGATGAAGGGGTTAGGTCTTCATCGTGCATTCACTTTTCTAATATCAGGGAACTGTAGGACTCTTGTTGGAAAATTTTACATACAGGCTAGTTTGTTTAGCGACCACCATCCGCATCTTTTAACATTGAAATCTAGCCTGTATCAACAAGAGAAGGCGTGTACCTCCGCAGTTGATATTAAAACACAAGATGAGAATGGGATCTCCATTAAGTGGTCTGGCATTAACCCCATAGTTTTTATGGAAAATATATTGCAAAAAATCGCCAACATATAAATACTTGTTTGGATAAATTCTCTACAAACATCGATACTGTTTGTGCAGTTCAAAATATTGCTGTTGAAATCTCCAAAGATTTGAAGATGAGAAATAAGAAAAATAGGGATTATTGCCCCAGATGGTTTGATCAGCAGTGCTCCTGATTAAATAGGGATTTAAAGGAAGCATTAAAAGTAAGACTGAGGGATAGAGAGAGAATTTGCACCCTCCGGAAAAATTACAAACAAGCCTTAAATTTGAGAAAAATAGAAATCCGGGAGACTGCATGGGAAAGGCTGATTCAAGCGGCTGAGACTAAGGATTCTATCTTGTTTTGGAAAACAATAGACCAACCATTATTTAAAGATAATTCATCCGTTAAGGTAGAAACACTAGTGACTCCTGAGGAATGGTTGACATACTTTGAAAATATTTTTAATCCTACAAAAGAAGTTACTGAGATGGAGGATAATAGTAACTTTATTTTACTGAATATTGTGAAGATAGAATCTATTACCGCAGAGGAGATTAAAATTGCCCTAAAGAAAAGTGCAAGTGGTAAGGCCGCGGGACCAGACGGGGTTCCCATTGATATTTTCAAGTCTAGTATTGACTTTTGGTCCCCTATTTTAGTTAATTTTTTTAATGCTAACATTGGAGGGGTGCTACCTGCAACCTGGGTGGAAAGTACAATTGTCCCTATTTTTAAGAAAGGCGATCGAGGAAACGCAAAATGCTACCGCCCAATATCCCTTCTTGATTCTACATCTAAACTAATGGGTAGAATTATGCTAGATAGATTGGAATGCTGGGCAAATGAGAAAAACATCTTAACCGAAGCCCAGTATGGATTTAAAAGGGGTATTGGAACGGTTGAGCAGTGCGTTAACCTCGAGTTGCTAATAGGGAAGTACCCTATCGCCAAAGAAGGTCAACTTCGCATTTCCAATTTTAAACTTGCTGCACTTGCACACTGTTTCAATCTGTTTACAGCACTCCTGCACCTTTTATCATCTATTTTCACCGCATTTTGCATTCTGTCCTTACCTGCTCTCAGGAAATCCTGCACTTCGCTCCTACCAGCCACTCCCAGCAGGCAGGCACCTTCCGCCCCGCTCCCTGGTCCACCACGGGCTTGCCCGATCACGTGGATGGAGCTGGTGGCACTCAAGGTTCATAGACTTCCGGTTCAAGGGCGGGGGCGGAGCTTCTAGATCAGCAGTCTAGTTGCTGTACCTATTTAACTGCAATGTCATTCACGACGCGCAGCGGACGCGCGTAGTAAGAAGAAGCCTGAATCCTCGTGAGACTGTTTTTACTTGCTGCCAGATTTTAATTGTGCCTCGCATTTCCAAGTTTAAACTTGCTGCACTTGCACACTTGTTTCAATCTGTTTACAGCACTCCTGCACCTTTTATCACCTTTTTCGCCGCATTTTGCTTTCTGTCCTTACCTGCTCTCAGGAAATCCTGCACTTCGCTCCTACCAGCCACTCCCAGCAGGCAGGCACCTTCCGCCCCACTCCCCGGTCCACCACGGGCTTGCCCGATCGCGTGGAGGGAACTGGTGGCACTCAGGGTTCCTAGACTTCCGGTTCAAGGGCGGGGGACGGAGCTTCTAGGTCAGCAGTCTAGTTGCTGTACCTATTTAACTGCAATGCCATTCACTACGCGCAGCAGGCGTGCCGCCAGCGCGCCAAAGGCAAGCCCGTCTGCGCCCGTACCCGCCTGGACCGCGCCCAGAGCCAGAACTCCTGTTCATTCTCCCCACGAAACAAAGCCCATTTCTTACACAAGGGACGAACTACTTGGGCTGAATACAAACTGCAGGGACATTAGTTGCCCTCAAATAAACTTTCAAAAGGAGCCCAAGCTGTGCCCACACTGTAAATTGCAGCTGAGCTTCTGCAAAGTCAAGGCCCTTGAACGTCTACAAAAACCATTACACAAAAAAACACTCAAAACCTTTCGGGCTATACTGATTAATACACGGTCACTGGTGAAACATAACACAGAGGTCGCGGAATTGATTAGTGCACATAACCTAAACCTAGCCTTTATTACAGAAACCTGGGCGGATGAGTCATCAGACCCTGATCTGGCTTTAGCACTACCAGCAGGATATACTATCATCAGAGCAGATAGAATTAAGAGACGGGGGTGGACTAGCTATCATCCTTAGAGAAGACATACCGGCGACGGGATACCCAGCCGGAACTTCACAAGACTATGAAACGTTAACATTTCAGATCTCTTTGAGTAACAATTACACATTAAAAGGCCTACTTCTATATAGATCACCAGGAGCATGGACCTACTTCTTGGACACTATCAGTCCCTTCCTCGAATCCAGTCTAGAGGTATCTGATTTCACGATACTAGGAGACTTTAATTATCATCTAGAAAAATAGGCTGAGCGGGACACAGCTTTATTAGTCAACTCAATGGCTAACTTTTCTCTAACCCAAATCGTCAAACATGACACTCACGCCGCTGTACATACCCTAGACGGGATTTTTACTTCAAATTTGTCATTTAAAATACTAGAAGTGGTTCTGGTCCCCTGGTCTGACCATAAAGCGATACTGTTTACTTTAAATGTAGACCAGAACTCACCAATAGTCTCAAACACACCGGTCTCGATAACCCGTCGACACTGGGCCAATATTGACCCTCCAACCCTACAAACACTATTGTCAAGCACTACCCCAGACCTTTCAGCAGATATTAACACCTCTGTCCATAGGCTATCCTCTTGGATTAAATCTGCAGTGGACGTCTTAGCACCCACAAAGAGTCGCCGCTCTCAGCGCAAAAGTCCCACTGAAGCATGGTTCACAGACATTCTCAGAGCACAAAAACAAGTATGTAGGCGGCTGGAAAGGAAATGGAGAGTAGACTACGATCGGGAGGAAAAAGCCAAGTATTCTCGAGCTTTCGCAGCCTACAAGAAAATGATTGTAGAGGAAAAATGTAAATACTTTACGGCCAAGATCCATGAGGCAGGGAACTCCAGCAGGGAGCTATTTTCCATAACCAAGAACTTAGCCAAACTACCGGCAACGGCTCATATAGAGAGCAGTGCCGAATTCTGCAATCTATTGGGTCAGTCATTTATAGTTAAGGTTGAGACGGTGTACAATTCCTTCAAGGACAGTGCCAGCTCAGTCCCTACGATTGTTCCAAAAACATTAGATCCCACAGCCACTATTCCAGCTTTTTCCTTCTCCCACCCCACAACAGAACAATGAGCACCTAATGAGCAGTGGTATTTAGTTGGGTAAATGAAGGCGCCACTCAGGAGAGATAACACAAATATTTGATGTTTACTTGCTGTATTGATCACGGTGCTGCAAGGTGAAGAGAACCACTGACCTCCTCAAAATACAAAATGGCCTTGGCCAATTGACAGATATACAAAGGAATTCCTCAGCACACGTCTGTTATGTCACAATATAGATAAACATGCTAGATGTGAGCATAAGTAAAATACAAGTAGGTAAGTTCTTATTTCTTTTTTCCTTTTTATTTTCCGATGTTCAGACAGCCGACACGTGTTTCGTCGCTTACATGGGAATTAATCCCGCGACTTTATCAAGGCTATTGTCTTCCTGTGTATAACCTTTATTAGTGGTGTTAATTCCAACCCACACTGGGATTCAATATCTCGCGACGTCTCACTTCTCAATGTTAAATCCAAGGGATCCCTGTATGTCCCAGAAGTCCAGAATCTTATTTCTTAGTAGTTTGATCCCACACACGGACGTCGCTCCTCGTGTTGCCAAGTCGCGGGATTAATTCCCATGTAAGCGACGAAACACGTGTCGGCTGTCTGAACATCGGAAAATAAAAAGGAAAAAAGAAATAAGAACTTACCTACTTGTATTTTACTTATGCTCACATCTAGCATGTTTATCTATATTGTGACATAACAGACGTGTGCCACAACAGAACAAATCAGTCAGGTGGTGAAGACAACTAGATCAGTAGTTCCAACAGACCCATGCCCTCCGAAAGTATTTCATTTAGCTTCGGATCTACTAAGCGAATCCCTAAGTTTGGTGTTCGACAAGATAATTCAGGCAGGCATATTTCCAGACTCCTGGAAAATAGCTTAACTTCTTCCTCTGCTAAAAAAAACAAATCTCGATCCTAAGGACCCCAGCAGCTACCATCCTATCTCTAGGATCCCATTTCCCGCAAAAGTACTAGAGAAACGTCTTAACGGACAACTCACAGCACATATTTCCTCACAAAATCTTTTGGATCACTCACAATATGGGTTTCGGGACGGACACGGAACGGAGACAGCTCTGGTTATGGCAGCAGAAGAACTTAGGACAATACTGGATTCAGGGGGCAAGGCTGCCTTAATTTTATTAGATCTATCGGCGGCCTTTGACACAGTGAACCACGAAATATTAGCAGGCAGACTTGCAGAGTTGGGGATCCAAGATCCTGCCCTCTCACTCTTACTGTCCTATCTTGCCAACAGAACCTTCACCGTTGAGATGGGAGCCTTCGCATCCAAACCCTTCTAACTGCCTTGTGGGGTGCCTCAGGGCTCGTCTCTGAGTCCTATGTTATTTAATGTATACATGGCTCCTCTCGTGTCAATCACATGGCAGTTTGGGTTTTCTGTCATCTCTTACGCAGACCACACACAGCTGGTGGTGTCAGTCTCAAGCAATGTGGAGGAGACCGCTGACCGATTTAAGAGCTGTATGTCACAAGTCAACCAATGGATGCAGTCTAACTGCTTGAAATTGAACGGCGGAAAAACCGAGGTCCTGCTGCTGGGCGCCGATACAACCTTCTGGTCGCCCAGGTGGTGACCCACTAATTTGGGAGATTGTCCTACCCCAGTGTCCAACGTTAAAAACCTTGGAGCCATCTTCGATGACAAATTAACATTCGGTAATCAGATTAACAAGCTCTTCTCCACTATCTGGTTCATTCTAAAAATGATTAGAAAAATCCGCCCATTTATTCCTCCCAATGCAATTAAAACCTTGGTCACGGCCTTGGCCCTTTCAAGATTGGACTACGGGAATGCACTATACCTGGGAATTCAATCCCAGCATCTAATAAAACTGCAATGTTTGCAGAACACTGCTGCAAGATTGGTACTAGACCTTCCTAGGTTTCAATCAGTTTCTCACGGTTTAAGAGCCCTTCATTGGCTCCCAATGAAAAAATGGATTTAGTTTAAATCTCAATGTCTAGCCTTCAAAGCGTTACATGGGATAGGGCCGCACTTTTTGAGGGAGCATCTGAAATGGTATGTGCCGGCCAGAAGCCTAAGATCAGCCCATACTAAACTTCTGCAGACACCTAAATGTAAAACGGCCTGATAGGGTGGCAGAAGCTTCCTGCTAGGGACAGTTAAGTTTGGAATCAACTCCCCACTTCCATAAAGAGCAGCCCATCACTCTGGTCCTTCAGAAAGACACTGAAAACCTGGCTCTTTAACAACTGTGCTTAATCTTCCTGGCTTCCCATCAAAACCTGTCAAACTACCGTCCTAGCGCCAAGACGCCCATGGGCATTCGCTGCGCTCTACAAACATATAAATCAAATCAAATCATCAAATCAAATTCCACCTCTGTTTTGTTGACCTTACCAGCGCATTCGATTTAGTTAATCATGCCAAGTTATGGCAAACCCTGGAAGGGATGGGTGCCCCACATGATATAATTGTTTATTTATCGCAAATATATGCGCACCTAACTTTAAGGATACGTTATGGCCCAAAAGGGGAATGCATCACACATTTTAGAGTCACTCGCGGGATTAGACAAGGCTGCGTCTTTGCACCCCTTCTATTTTCGTTATATATTAATAGCGTGGACCCTTTATTGCAGAATTTAAAAGCTGATGCCCCCATTGTTGGTAAACGTGTAACTCCAGTACTTCTATATGCAGATGATGCAGTCCTAATATCTAGGACTGCTAATGGCCTTCAATGTTTGATAGATAACTTCACACATTTCATGACTGGAAAGGATTTAAAATTAAGTTTGAGTAAAACTCTAGTCATGACCTGTGGGAAAAGTAAAGCCAAGAGCAGAAATCATCATGTGGAAGGGGTATATATTGAAAGGACAACATCATTCTCATATTTGGGATTACTTTTTAATGGGAATGGTTCATGGAGTACACATATCAATTTATGCAAATTAAAATTTATACGATCAAGCGAGGCCATTTTTAGATTCTCTAATAAAATGGGTAACAAGCCAGTACGAGAAATCCTTAAGTTATATAGGAGTAAGTGTACCACTGGTGCATGCTATGGAGGAGCATTATGGGGTAGGGCAAATATTTCGTCACTACAAACACTCGAAAATATATTTTTAAGGAGGGTGTTAGCAGTTCCAAATATAACTGCTTCATATATTGCCCACAAGGAGACAGGTGTACCCTATATTAGTGATTTCATTAGCACGGCTGCCCTTACACTCTGGCATAGAATCTGGACTAAAGATGAGACACAATTTACCAAAGATATAATTATGGATTGCCTCACACTTGACCATTGTAGAAAAATACCATGGCTACAGTATATTTACAGCCTTTTAATTGAGTGCAATGTGGCAATCGATTTTTATGATCCCAAGTCCATCCAGGCCTACAATAAAGGGGAACTAAAAACGAGATTAATAAACTCTAGGGAATCTATAAGAGATGCTGAGTCGAGCACAAAATCGAGTGTCAGATCATTTTGCGAAGGACCACTCTCATTGGGTGTCCAGCCGTACCTTGTTTTTACAAGAAATGTGCAACATAGATTTTATTTAACAAGGCTAAGGATGGGCACCCTGCATTTCCAGATAGCATTCCCTAGAATGGGTAAGTGGAGTTTTAATCTACCTAATTGCCCATGTGAAGTAATATCTCTCCAGACCACATTGCATTTTATACTTTTTTGTAATTTTTGTCGGGATATTAGGAAATCAATTTTACGATCTTTATTTATTGATAACAGACTGTATACCTATAAAGCTGCTTTTTTATCATATTTGTAATTTGGAAAATGTAATAACATGTAATGCAGTTATTCTTTTTGCCAAATGGCAATTAAGAGAAGAAGGGATCTTTCACATTTGGAAATACTGACATATGAAATTGAGTAGGTCCTTCCCTTGATGATTAGCCTATTGTATTTTCATCACCCCAACAGACCTGTCGATTGATGGAGATAGAACTATAATAAGCAGTAACTCGTGACTCAAATTACTATGAACTGTTTTATGTATTTTATTACTTAGTGTTTTTTTGTGAGCCTATGCCTACATAATCATTGTCTTTTTAGATTGAGAAATTATTGTGCATTGATTAAATCTTAAATGTTTCCGTTTAGAAACTGTCTGGGGTGAAGCCTTTTGTATGGGAAACTCCAGCCTGGAATGTTAATATGTATCAAATAATTTTTTTAAGTAATTTTATTATGGAAAATTGTTTTTTATAGAATGCTTTTATGGTTATATACTATATACCGAATAAAGCTTGATTTGATTTGATTTGATACATGTAAGGCACCCCTAGGTTAGGTCCAAGGTACCCCAATGGGCAGGGTGCAGTGGGTGTTGAAGGTAGGACATGTACTGGTGTGTTTTATATGTCCTGATAGTGAAATACTGTGTATTTCGTTTTTCACTATTGCAAGGGTTAGCTCTTCCATGGGCTAGCATTGGACCTAACTTGTAACATTTTACAAGTGTAACTTTCAATTGGGAAAAGCTAGAGATTTGGAGCTCAGGCTCTCTGAACTCAGAATTTAATAACACACCTTTAAGTAAGGGTTGTTTTTAAATTGTGTGTTTGAAAAAGCCACTTTTAGAAAGTGGCCATTTTCTTGTTTAACCATCCTGTGTACCTCTGCCTATTTGTGTATTCACTATCTGGTTTTGGAGTGACAGGAGCTGAGGATGTGCATTCACTCTAGACAGTCACAAGCGGGGTTGAGGTGTGTCTACCTTTCCTGGGTGACTCATAGCCAGGCTGAATATACCTTTCTGCGTTTAGAGTGGTGGGAGGAGTTTTCACCAGCACTTGAAATGCTGTCTCCACCTCCTGTAGTGAAACTGGACCAGGGAGGACAGAACTGGTTTTACTGAGCAAGAGAGACTTTCTGAACAAAGACTTCAAAGAGATAATGGGGTATAAGTATTAGACCTAAAACCCCAGAACTTTAGATTACTTTGGACTAAGAGGACCCTGTCAAGAAGAAGAGCTGAAGAGCTGTCAGGAGGAGTATTACCCCTTTGCTGTGTGTTGCTTTGCTGGGCTGGCCTGCAGTTGTTGCTTCTGTCTCTGGGCAGTGGAAAGAACTGGACTTTTGTCTTGCTGTGGTATCCTGCTTAAGAAGGTTCTCCAAGGGCTTGAAGTAGAGCTTGCCATCTGTTCTGAAGTCTCGAGGACACAAAGAGTTCACCAGCAACTTGCTAAACAGCACCTGGACTCCTCTGCTGGACTCCTGAGTGCCAAAGGGTGCCATTCCAGTTCCTTGGCCCTTGGACCCATGTGACTGGTGCTGCAACCCAGGAAAAATAACACCGACGCCGTCAGCGCTGCGCCCTGCACCGAGGCCAAGGGCCCTGCTCGTGAAGTGCACAATGCTCCGGCCCACCTGCACCGCAGCTCCGATGGCCACCGACGCCTGCCGACGCCTCCCAATGCCTGCAGATGACTATAAGTTATCGGACTCCCTGATGCCAGCGCTCACACTGACGCTTGTCCCCACCAGCGTCTTCATCTCGTCATCGCGCCGCTGATAACTGATGTGAGTGACTAACTCATCAACACTTCACCACCAAATGGAATTGACGCCTCACCATTGACGCCACCTCACCTCCCCTGCCAGCCCAGACTCGACGTCTCTCCTCTTCATGTACCCGATGCATCGCCTCCCCTGTGGCAGTAAGGAGCAGGCCTCACCTTGGCCCGCTGACGCCTCACCTCCATGACATTATGCACCATCTGTTGACTTTGTTTTCCAAGATACTGTTACTTGGGGGGTCCGTGTGACTCTGTGGCCAGCCCGCGCACCTCACAGTCGGCACCGTACTTTGGATTTGAGCATTTCACGACATCGTAATAGCCCCAGTCAGTGCTATATCTTTCTATAAGCTTTAACACTCATACTAAAAATGACATCTTAAGATCTGTATGTTGGATTTTTGTCGTTTTGGTCTTGTTTGGTTTAGATGAAGATACTTTATTTTTCTAAACTGGTGTGGTGTCCATTTGTAGTGTTTTCACTGTGTTACTGTTGTAAGAAAGTGCCCTCTTTCTGCATGGTATGCCCCCACTTTTTGCTGAATTGCTGATGTTCTTTGACTGAGTGTGCCCTGGGCTCCTGCTAATCAGGTACCCAGGGCCTATGTTCCTTCCCTAAAATTGCATTGAAGCCTAAACCCAATTGGCATCCCTGGCCACAGGTAGGTCCCTGGTAAATGGTACCACAGGTACCCAGGGCCCTGTGACCAGGGAAGGCCCCTAAGGGCTGCAGCACTTATTGTGCCACCCTTAGAGGCCCTGCACCTTTTCACTCACACACTGCCTTTGCAGGCTGTGTGTCTTGGTGCAGAACAAAGTGAAGAGTCAACATGGCACACATCCCTGTGTGCCATGCCTACAAACCACTGCCCTGGCATAGATCAGTCACCCCTCTAGCTGGGTGCACTATACCAGTGGTGAGGGTACAGGTGCATGAGCCCTGTACCCCTACAGTGTCTAAGTCCATTCTTAGACATTGTAAGTGCAGTGCTGCCATTAAGAGTATATGATGCTGGGAGTTTGTCATTACAAACTCCACAGCATCATAATGGCTACACTGAAAACTGGGAAGTTTGGTATCAAACTTCTCAGCACATTAAACCCACACTGATGCCAGTGTGAGATTTAATGTAAAATGCACGACAGAGGGCATCTTAGAGATGCCCCCTGAAACTCGACCAACTTCTAGTGTCCCGACTGAGTGGCTGCTTAGGCTGCCACCAACAGACATTTTTTGGACCCTTGGGTCGAGAGCATGTTGCTCTTGGGGGCCTGAAACAATGCACATCCTGGGATGAGGTGCCAAGCCTCCTCCCCCCGGATGGGCAGGGGTCCCGAAGGGGAAGCTTCAAAGGCATGCCGCCTTTGTGAGCCTCCCCAGACCATTTTCTGCTCTCAGCAACTGGTCCCCACTGGTTCTACCCCCCACTTCGGGCAGGAGAACCGGCGGCAAAAACAAGTGAGGGAAAGAGGTGTGCCCACCTCTGCCAACTCCACCCCTCAGGTGGGGGAGGCGAGGTGAAGCACAACTCCGAGTCCCCGCCATCTTGAGGATGGGGGACCCAACCAACCAGGGACAGGCTCCTGACCCCCTCCCACTGGAGGGTGGCACAATAGGGGGTATACCCACCCCAGGGAAGGGACCCATTGGTCCCTGCCCTTTACCTACCTACCTGTAACGCCCCTAAATCTAGTATTTAGGGGGCACCCTGAACCTTGCTTCCTCAGATTCAGCCAAGAAACAAGAAGAAAAGAAGAAGAAGGACTGAACAGCCGAGCAGCCAGCTAACAAGAGGAAGACGCCCACTGACTTGGCCCCAGCCCTACCAGCCTGTCTCCCCTCGAACCTTCTCCTGCGAAATCCCGGTGCGTCCTGCAGCCAGCAACCTCAAAAACCCCGGAGGACCTGCCTGCCTTCACTTCCAACGACTGCTTTTCCCGTGAACACCGGATTTGTTCAACTGCAACCTCTGGCAGCAGCCGGAGACCATGAATCCAGCCCACTCTGAACCCGCCGAACCCGGCCCAAGCTCGAGTGGAAAAACACCACGAGGAGGTCACCCCGGCGATCCTGACCCAAGATCCGGCGACCCCTGACCTGCCTCAAGCCTCCAGACGACGCATGCAGCCTAAATCCAGAAGGCCCCCCTGACAGCGACCCGGAGCTGGTAAGAAGATCCGACCCCAAAAGGCACCCCTGCACCCGACGCCCCACGGCCTTGTGTGCCCAAACCAACAGTGCCTAACCAACCCCTAACTTCCCAACTTACCTCTCAAAGTGGTGGTCGCACCCAGAAGTCCTTCGTCTCCCTGCCTGCAGTGCTTTTGCAAACCGGAGGTTCTCTATTGAAGACAACAGGGCGCCCGAAGCCGAAACAGCACTCTGCACCCGGCCGCCTCAGTGCCGCTGAGGGTGCACCTTTTGTGCTACTTTGTTTCCCCATTTGCCCTGACCTAAACCCTAGGAGCTTTGCTCCCACAACCTAGTGGCCTGCTTGCCAGCAGCCACCAACCGGAGGCCCCCTATCCCCCATTGGAAAACATTGGGCCTCAACACTCTGCACCCAGCCGCCTTGGTGCCGCTGAGGGTGTAACAAGAGTGCATCACTGACGCTGGGGGACCCCTGAGTCTAACGCCAGAACCTTAACTCCCACAGTCGATAACTTACCTTTGAACCGATAACCTGTTTTTCCTCCTTAGGATAACATTGACAATTTTCTCCAAAAAGTTTCTAAGTGTGGAGTTTTGAAATCTAAAAATATTCTTTAAAAATCGCACCAATAACCAAAACGTATTTACTTATCTGCTTGCAGGACATTTCCCAGTGCTGAATCTAGGTATCCAACACTGAGTTAGAGAAGTAACGTAAAAAGTAACTTACCTGTAATTTACTGAAAAAGCCTATTCATTTCAATGTACTGTATTTGCTAAGTATTGCAACCTACTGCATCCCCTGTAAATCAAACAAAGTACAATTCCTATTGCATTTTCAAACTGTTCTAAATCCAGCAACTTATTACTGTAAAGTATTTAATGCTTACCTGTGCCAGGCTTGCTTCGTTCTAAAAATAAAACAACAGTATATATTTTTTATACAAAAACAATTGGTCTAGAGTTCAGTCCCTGAGTGAGTGAATTAATTTGCTGACTGAGTGGGTACATCAAATGCTTAACACTGTCCTCGGATATTGCCTTACTGCTCAACCACTCTACCACAAATAGAGAGTAAGGTTCTATCTAACTTTAACCTCTGCCTACCTCTGGGGTCACCTGGACTCTATACACACTATACCTCATTTTGGTGTAGTATATATAGAGCCAGTTTCCTACAACTGTATGGTTATGTACAAATGTTTTACACATTTCCTCTGAGATAAGCCTCTTGCTCGTGTCAAGCTAGCAAGGGGGTGAGTAGGAGTTATCTAGGTGTGTAACTCCCTTATCCAGACTAGAAGGAAGGGTCCCGACTTGGAGAGGGTGCAACCCACTGCCAACTAGAGATCCCATTTCTAACATGAGCTAATTTATTTTTTGATGAAAGTCTTTAGCAAGGAAAATTACCCAGAGCTACTGGTTACTGACAATGGTGTGCACTTGATATCTTGAGAGATTAAGACATTTTTCGGAGCACATGGTATATCTCTTGTTACTATTGCTCTATGCGACCCACAAATTTATAGTAAAATGGAACGCTTTAACTTTTACCCAATGAATATCATCCAATTGGCTCTGACTAATCACAAATCTGTAATCTAATCTTAAAGAGAAAGATTGTGGTCCTATAGAATATTTTCTTCTTCTATTAACAAGAAGAGTCCTGTCCTTTTGTTGAAGTGAAGGCAGCCCTTTTCTGATTTATGTACCTAGCAGATCAGGAACAACATTTCAGTTAGCAAAGAAAGAGATTGCTTGGTCGACTGCCGGGGTATTTCTAACAGAGTAAAGTCCTATCAGATGAAGTCCAAAATGAAATGTCACCACAAGCATGCAGTTCTACCCCCTGATTTCCGCACTGTAGAATCAGCAAGAATTGAGATTCCTGGGCATGTAGACAAAGGGAGTCCCAGGTAGCCAAGCACATGAAAATAGCTAAGGTTAACAGAGGTAGTGTGATTTCCTAACATAGTAAATATTGGAGCATGGAACACTTGGCAAAAGTTGGAAAGAGCAGTGATGTAAATGTTGACACTGAAATTGATGTACCGGAAAATGATGGTGGAGAGGGGCCTGACGATGTGGGAAATTCTGTTACTATTCATGACTTCACATGGCTTCTATTGCTCAATGTGTGAAGTCATCTGCCAGAATTGCGACTACTTCATGGAGGATTTTACAAGATGTTATTTGTCATGTTGTTAAAGCTCATCTGTGTTTTGAAGGGGAAGATGTGTTATATAATGTTATTGGTACATATGTTTTACTGCTCAAGTTCCTTTCTTCCACTTTCATCCTTTTCCTCCCGCCCCCCCCCCCTTTTACCCCAACACACCCCCACCCCCCCTTCGCTTGGCCTGCGTTAGAATGATGGGAATGACAGCATTCTTTTGAATGACATTTTGTGACAGCTGGGAAGTGTCCCTCAGCGGAGCAGCTTGTGAACGGATTACCTCTCAATGAATTATTGTAATCCTACCTCGCTTGGTCTGAATTACTACATCCCCATATGTAGCTACTTATAGACAATTCTAGACTCTTGAAATGGTATTAGAAATATAGAGCTGAACTAGGTATAGAAATCTGGGTAAAAGTATGATCTTTATAAAGTTACATCTAACGATCAACAAAATGGGGGGTGAGCCTTCACATCCTACATCCTACATCCTTTTGAAAGAGGCTCATAATTGGCAGAAAATATTACATTAACTCTGGGATTACTTTAATCCGAGATAATCTGCCTCCACGAGCTTGTCAGAGTCCCGAGCCCTCCAGGGCTGTCCCAAAACCTGAGTTTTGGCATCATTACTGTGGCATGATCCCGAGACTTTACAACACGCAGACGCCTCTGCGAAAATGTAAGGCAAAACGGCTGCATTTTAGGGGATGATGGTGGTACATCATGGGGAAATTCCAGAGCACAATAACATTTCCACATACCACTTCGGTCGCACCCTTTCCCCCCGCACATAACTCTAGCTGACTCCTCCTATTCCAGAAACACAGATCAGCATCAGATTGAACAACATTTATAATTCTTCTTTCACTTTGTGTTCCTTGTGTTTTCGTCTTAAATGTGCACGCTTTCCCCAAAGTTATATTAATAATGTTGTGTATCTATTAATCATCCAAATAACTGGCAAGTCATGACAACACTTAGGATCGAGCTTGAGAAATGTTACGAAAAGATAGTCACACCATGGTATCTATTTCTGTGCGAAATTCTTGGAAACGCTACTGAAATACTGTTAGCCTCTCCCCCTGCTTCTCTGGGCCGGGCGCCAATACTCTCTTTTGCAATGTAGCTGCTTCTTCAGAACGCTGATGAACTGAAATTAGCAACGTCCCTCGCCCAAAGGCTAAGCAAATAAGCATTGGCATAGCCAATAGGTCTCGCCTTTGGGACCTTATAAGTGTTGAGACAGAGCTATTGACTTTCCCAATGCCTTTAAGCTATGTTGAAAAGTTATAATAAAGAGTTATAAGCATTTTTGTTATCCTATATAAAACCAAGAATACATTATGTACAACTGAACAATCCTATTAAAAAAGAATTAACATAAAAAATGCCTTCTAGTTTTTTTGCCCTTGCAATGCTGGCAACTTCTTCCTGCCTGTACTAATGCTTGTTTGTTATAGTTTTTTTTTTGCTAATGGGGGGAAATAAACAACGGGAGGGTGGAAGTTGGGAAAGGTGAAAGGTGAAAGTGGAAAGAGAAGGCTGAAAGGGATGAGG
Organism: Calotriton arnoldi; assembly: GCA_963921515.1. Taxonomy (NCBI): domain Eukaryota; kingdom Metazoa; phylum Chordata; class Amphibia; order Caudata; family Salamandridae; genus Calotriton; species Calotriton arnoldi. The sequence continues at coordinate 214,115 of CAWUFW010017599.1, forward strand.
GATGAGAGGGGCTAAGAAGACACGGGGACGTGAGGATTAAACATATTATAGGTTAGAGTCTGTAGAATACAGAGAAAGGGGTGAGTGTGAGGGAAAGTAAAATGAAGATAAAGGCGAGGAGACAAGGAGAAAGGGGTGGACGATAAAGGTGAAAAGAAGAGAAAGCAGAAAGTGAAAGACATGAATTGAGAGAAGTAGCGGAAGGGGAGAGGCGAGGCGAAGTTACGGGAAGAGAAAGAATAGAATTCTGAGCACAAGATAGTCTGAAAGAGGAAGGGCATTGGAAGAGAAAGCGGAGAGACGGTTAGACAGCAAAAGAGAAAAGTAGGGAACAGCGAGGAATTGAAAAATGGTGAATAATATACCCAGATTATTAAAAGGGCATAGACGGAACACAACCACAGAGTCGGCGGGAAAGCGAGAGAGAAAGTGGTGTTCGGGCGAGGGAGACAGCGAACAACAAAGGGGCACCAAGGAGGGGGTTGAAGTGAAGGTGAGGAGAAAAGGGGGATTCACGTTTGCGAGCGCTAGGCTCGACCTAAAAATTAATCCGAGTGGCTCGCAGTGAGTTCGCCGGAGTCGATTCATTGTGCCCCTACTCATCCTAAAAACCATATCATGTTTAGATCATTTTAACCTGAACTTTAAAATGGTGATATGGCTACCAGGCACTTTCACCAACAATCGCATCACTTTCAGGGGTTCCTTAAGGGCTTCCCCGGGGCAGCAATGTTAACCTTCCCAACAGGTCCAGACACTTCTACTGGTTCTTTCGAGTAAAAGGTGGACCCAAAGTATGCCAGCAACAGCAGCTCCTGTTTCCCCATCTTCTTCCATGGTATTCAAAAGTATTTCAACTATTATTGTTCACTGTCCATAAGCTCACTTGGTTCCCCTCCGTATACCTCAAATGGGCAAGGGAAAAAAATCAAGGAAGCGATGCAACTGCAACGTATTGTTCCTTATGTAGGCCAAAGTGGTCACATCTTGGACGGACAGAAGAGCGACTGTAGTCATGTGGCACCACCTGATAATGCTTACGAGATATTGCTGAAGAAATAGTTTTTTTAGATCCTGCCTAGTGCCTGAGGAATATTCATAAGGTGGGGAATCAGCGGAAGATATACTATCCACCAAAAAATGAACTCTTTCTCAACACATACACATACTTAGATATCTTGAGCCCCGTGGGGTCTGGGAATACCTGTGACATGTTTCTGTTGTTATACCTGCGGGTTTTGCAGGCTTTATGGCTGTATGCACCTATTGGTACATTCAACCAGATATGTCCTTGTAATGTATACAGCCGGCTTTGGCCCATTATGTGCCATGAAAATTTAATAAAATATGTTTTAAATAAAAATAAAAAAATGAACTCTTTTATCAGCAGACTTTTAAAATCTTCAAAGGTGTAGGGCTGGTTCTTAAAAAAAAGGCTGATTTCTCCTTCTGTCATTGACTTCCATTGAAGTCTGGGAATTGTTAGGAAAAGGTGATAATGAAAAATGTTAAAGTCCCTGAAAATTACCTGGAATGTTTAACATAGGAAACATATCTCCAATATTGGAAGAGTTGGCCATTTTGGGTCCAAGATGATATGTCGGCACTATATAAAATAAACAAATTACATTGTGTAAGGTGACTACTGCATGCACCACAGCCAGTACCACAGCAACAAGGGCCTTGGAAATGCATATTTTTAAGCAGGGAGTGAGCAGAGGAGATGGTGTACCAGGGGAATGAGACAGCAATAGCATGCAGGCATCAGCTGTTCCTGAAAGCCTTTCTGAAGTGAAGCCAACTGCTGAGGAAGGGCGAGTCTGACTCCCTTATAGGAGTCTTAGCACGAAGAGAGGAGACAACATTGGAATGTATTAACGTGTCTCCCTCGAGGAAACGAGAGTGGTCTGTGGGTGAGTCCTCTCATGCCACTGGATTTCAAGGAGGGCACCGAGGTTCCAGCTGATCAGCAAAGTCTCTCACCTTGTCTAACTTAAAATATAATTTAGGGCACCCTTCAGAAGGCTATGACCCGGGGGGAGCAAAATGCAGGGCAGAAGCTTGACCGCAAATGAAGTAACATGAGCTCCCTGTGCAGTGTCTTCGAAAGTTCAGAACCCGAGAATTTAAGTTGGGATGAAAATACAACCTGCTGTTTTTTCTGATATAAAACTGGAAAACTGAGGCAGGCAACGCTGCAGATAATACACAATTCACTTTGTTTTACTCGGCATAAATTACACGTTTTGGACGGGAACAGTCATTTCAGGATACACAAAGTATAGACAACAACCACTGGCGGGCCATGCTAATTAGAAACAGATGGCCCCTGCGCACCGCTGCTCGCTCCCGTAAGGTGGATGCCGCCACACGCACGAGTGTTCGAAAAGTGCAGACCGATTCCAAAAGGTCATCTCCTAGAGCAGCGCATGCACGCTGCACTAGGCTCGACCTAAAAACACATGACGTGGGCAAAATATATATACAGTAGTCTGTGAACAGTATCAATGCTTGCGGGAACACGGTCTTTCTGCTATGAATAATTGGTTTGATGCTGGGTTAACTAAGACTACAAGTGGTTAAATTTTAAGAGAAAAAAAGTGGGCTAACTAGTCACGAATGGACCTACGAAACTTGGCTGCATGGCTTTGGGCCCGGTACCTGTTCCTAGCCCTGGTGGAATGGCCGAAAAATTCCCTGGCAATGAAACATGTTGGCCGTTCATAAAATTTGGCCAGAACATATAATGAGGTATTAAACATGCACCAGGGTCTGCACAAATAAAGTGCAGGTTAGTTCCTTTGGCACATTTTTAGTTGGGGAGGTCAAGTGACCGAGTGAGTATCAATCGACACCCCTGTTCAATTGGGCCTGACATATTAAGAAGCTGATTGAAGTGTAGCTACACACTTTAGATACTCCTGCATGATTGCTAAACAGGGGGAGGCATCCCAGCACGTATAGGAAGCACGTCTATGATGAAAAGCAAAGACAGTTGTAATTGCCATCCAATAGGCTCATGCATGGACGTCGATTCACAAAAATATTATGGGTAGCAGAAGTGAGATCCAGTGTCAAAGGTGTTGTGATGTCACTTCCTGTTAAAGGCCACATGATTTCACCAGCCGCAGCCCCAGTAGGTAAGAGTGGTGGGGCGGTGGGGCGGGTTTAGCGGGGATTCGACAGATGACCATGAGGGAAAATTAAAAAAATAATTAATTTTCCTTTTCGTCATCTGTCGAAATACCTCCCACCCGACCCCACCGCCCCACGACTCTTACCTGCACAGGCCGCAGCTGGTGAAATCCTGTGGCCTTTAACAGAAAGTGACATCACAACACCTTTGACACTGAATTTCACAAACCACTGAGAGACCAAAAGCTCTGGGCACACCCACAGAACACAAAAAACACTTCCCACATAAGGCACATGCAAACTGACCACTGTTTCAAACAAGTACTTCAACACTGTGTATCATACTATCCATCCCCCAATTTGCTTCAGCTCCTCATCATATATATTACGTGCTATTTAATTGTAAGTATAATAAAAAAATGCTTAACCTATATTAAAATTACAAAATGGAGAAATAACCCTGCTACAGAATGTGCACACATGATGATGATTAATTTGCATTTTCTTGCCATATAATTTAGCCAACCACATTACATGATTTGATTTTCCATTGCCACATAATGTCAATGACCTCGCATGGAAGGCATTTAAAACCTCACACATAAGCAAACTGAAAATAAAAAAACCTTCACAAATAAGCAAACTGAATACTTGACAAGTATGTAGTGCTGAAGGAGGTAACATAAAGGAACACTACAGTACATGAAACAAGTAAAAAGAAAGCACTAGCTGTGAAAGTCTGCAATGCTCGAACAGTTTGCAGGCTGAAAAAATGATGCTTTCTTCAACTTTTGGCTGCACAGCTCACAGGCCCACAATGAAAGCTAATTTTCAACAGAACTGAAAAACTAGGGTAGCCTGTTGAAGATACATGTCCTTCTAATTCATATCTTTTCATACTTAACAAATGGAGAAAAACATCAAAATCCTAGTCTGCAGGACAAACACACACAGTCTTTAGGAGAGCTTGGGGCCTGCAAGGAGGGCCAGACTGGGAATGCAAACTGGCCCTAGCAATTGAGTCGGACTGATCGCGGGGGGATTCGGGATGCGCTTAGAAACATTGCAGCTGCTTTTGGTACAAGGGGCCGGCCCCCTGTGCTAAAAATGTCCCTCACCGGTCCCAACCCCCCCCCCCCGGGAAAACACCCGATGCCCGCTACGGCCAGTCCAGCCCTGCCTGCAAGGCACAAACTGAAACAGTAACAATCTTCAACTGTTTCCTGTCCCACAGGTAGCAGCTGCCTGGAGCACTGCTAATTTTTTTGCATACATGAGTAATGCATTAGTGACCTCTGAGGCCAGGGGTTGCATGAGCAATGCCAGGGGTATCAAGGGGTGAGCCAGGGGTCGCAGTTGTGACCCCCTGGTGACCCTGAAATGACATCTAAGGTCTCATGGTGGTTGCTTACATGGGGCGTCACCTACTTTTGCCTCCTCAAGGCACAGCACCCCATAGTGTTTGGGTTTTGAAAGTATAGGTACCCTTATGGACCAGATTACACTGCTCATGGCCCTTATAACTTGTAATTTTGAAAGGTGACACAGTTGAGTGACATTGAGGGTATAAGAACAAATAGGTTTGTATCGTTGTAGACCATAATTCATGACACTGCAAAGAATGAAATAAGGTTGTGAATGGTGTGCAGCACCTCCTTCTTTAGAGAGGCTGGTGTTTGGCTTAAGGGCCAGAAGTTAGCACCACCTGTGAGCTATTGGGCACTTAGCCAAAAAGCCAAGAAACAGGTGATGTTCCTCACAACTGTTTTTTTGCCTTTCTGGTGAGTTCTCAAGAACGAGCAATTAGTGCCACAGGGTATAGCCCTGATTGTACTTCAAGTCTCAAAAAACACTGAAGTAAAGACTTCCTTGTATTGCATGTATTGCAATGCATTACATGAGGAGGCCTGCAACAGGCACATGACCATGGGAATGTCCTTGTTTGGAACCTGTGTATTCAAGCTCCTGACCCTTGATGGAACTGGTGGGTGGCTGTCGGGCGTTTCTGCATATAAACAGGCCATCTTCCCCCGTCAGAATTGTCTGCCTTTCTAATGAGTTCGCCAGAACAAAATTCTAGTGTAAAATGCTATACTGTGCTGTCTGGGCATCAACTTTATTCATACAATGTGAATACAAACTTCCTTGCACCGTATGTACCACAATCCATTGCTTGAGGCAGACGCAAGACTGCCTAATTACATACATTGGTCATGTGGGCATGCAAGGTGTCCCGCTACTTTGTTGGTCTCTAATGCTTACATTATACAAATAATAATAAAAGTGGCTACACAGCGATATGTGACACTACATGAAATACTAAAAAAATAAGCACATTGAGAGTTTATTAAGACTGAATTAGAGATAATAGACAAGACACACTTCAAAAGCCCTTATCTATAGCCAGTAGCAACAAGGTTTTCTCATTAATTAGCCAGTGTGTAGACCGACAGATTCAATACAATTGCAAAAGAAATGGCCCTAGACTAGCTGCCATCTACTGGTGCACCAGGGACAAGACCATTGGTGCCCATAAATTTGTTTCTCATTTATTTTTTTTATTGGATTTTCCTTGAATTTGGCAGGCCCTTAGTTTGGATCTCCTGGCGACTGTCTAGTTTGCTTAATAGCCAGGCACCTATGGTTTTCCATAATGCAGATTTTTGCACCATAGACAGAGTCTGTGCCTACTTTAGCACTATGCAATAATTTTGCTTAGTATTTGCACCCAGCCCCCCCTACTGCTACTATTTGCCGAATCCACCTTAATATCAGCATATAAACTGCATTCAAAAAGGGAGTAGTAAATGCACACCTGCAGATTTACACCTACGTGTGAATGTAGGTTTTCTGCTTTCTGGGATTCACAAACAGTACGTGAAATCTTTATGAAAAGCTCAGACAAGTGCAGGTTTGCAAGCAGGTTACTGGGAGAGTCTTGTGAATCCTAGTCCTATTGAAATCCTATACCCGCTGTGTGGACTTCTCCTTAGAGGAGAACTCACAACACCAGGAAGAGGCTCTCCTCTCTGAACGCACACTTTCTATTTCTCCATGGGGAAATATTTTTCCCACTGAGAAACTGCTTCTTTTCACCCTCAGAAAATCTGGGGTGACCCTTTCCCCTTCTTAGTCTGAAAAGAGATTTATGCGAGCCCTTGGCTGGAGTAAAAATCTGACCCTTTCCGGCATGGAAGAAGGGTTATGATGAGTTTGTGAATACCCACAAATATAGTTATTTCTGGTCATTTGGAAATTCCACCGCTAACCACATCTTAGGGCCCAATTCCAATCTCGCTAGGAAAGTCCTCCGTACGACTCGGATCCGGGGTGCTTTCCAAGCGAGACATGCTCCGGGAGTCCGAACGAGCGAGTACAATGCTGCTGTATGCTTACGGGCTCGGTTCACTCTGACTCCTGTTGAACTCTATGGGAGCCCGTGTACAGACACATACACAGGCTCCCATAGCAGAAAAGGGGTGGGTGGGGAAAAGCATACACCCTTTGGTGGGCACCCCATGGTGCCCACCACACTGTGCATGCCTGGATCGGGGGGACCCATGGGCACACCCCGTGACAGATTCGGAGGGCCCCGGGTGAAAGGGGACCAGCTATGCCCAGCCGAAGTACGCTTCCGACAGCCGTTTCGTCTTGCTGAGACCGAGGCAAAGCGGCTCTCCGAATCGTGCATCGTACTCGCTCCGTCGGAATACGGCTCCATAGTGCGGCACGATTTGGCTACGAACGAGTCGTATGGACAGGTTCGGGTCCCGGAAATGATTCGGTCAGCGAGTACGCCATCTTTGCTTCGTACTTGGTCGTTCGGACCTGTGTTCGATTCGGTCGTAAACAAGGGCTACGAATTGGATCTGGGCAAGCCGATTCCGATTCAGAGGCCTTCCGAACAACATCGGAATGGGGCCCTTAGAATCGTTAATATGCCAATTTGTTCACCTTTTGAGTGTGATTTATAGATGCACCAAAGCTTGCAATTATGGCGGAGAGCCCTTTGCCCATATGTGGGTTTACAGCTGCCAGGAATTCCTTTGTGAATCCCTACAGGCATAAAACAGGTAAAATTGGTCATAAAATTAAGTTTACAACTGTGTGATTAGGATCCTTTGATTGTGTTATTTTAGTGCTTTCCATGAGTAAGATGCTTGTTTTATTGAGTTGCACAAGGATTGTAACCCTGCATTTGTACGATATTTTCATAGCGCAATATGCACCCTTGCATTTAAAATGGACCTGAAAATGCATGTTGAGCTAAGAAAGTAGCATCAAATGCTGCAGAACACAAACAGCACCAACCAGCAGCTGCTTGCGCTGTGTTCCTGTGCTCTTACAATGGGTATTTTAACCCCAAATTACTCTAAAATATATGAGTAGGAGTAATCGACTAATTTACAGTAATTTCATATCTCAAGAGTAACTCAAAATTACAGAAATGACTCAGATTATTCCAGAGTAATTAAAATTTTGCCCAGACCTACTTACCTGTAGTCAAACATGCAATGTTTTATTCTCTAAAAAATCCCTACAGAAGATAATTTGTTTTTTATTTTACTAGTGTTTACTGGTGTAGGTAATAGTATGCTGGTTAACTATTTATTGTTGTGTGAAGATTTTTCAATTTATAGAGCTGCGATTAGGACAGTGATGCAAATAAGGGAACAAAAGGTACTATATGTTTTGGTGCTTTCATTTCACAAAAAGCAATGGTATAAAACCACATATATCAAAGAGCAACATAAAATATGAAAAATTGTTCACAGATTCCTATGAACTATGGATTTTTTCATCATAATGACAGCCCCCAGCCCATTCTGCAGAGCTTTAACAGCTTCAGCACGACCAGGATTATGCGACAGGGAGGAACAAATTATGCAACAAGGTTTTCAAAATTATGCATCAAAAAATGCAAATTATGTGACAGATTCCCTGGTGTTAGAAATTGGGTTACCGGTTGACTGTGATGTGACTCCTTGTCAAGCAGCAAACACAATCCTAGTAAGGGTAGAGCACAATCAACCCCATATTAACCCATGCTCACTCCTTGGTAGCTTGTGAAGGAAGTGACCCATTTAGGGCCACCTGGGTCACTAATAACCACCTCTTGCCTTCCGCACTAAATGAAGAGTCGGTCAGACAGTAGAGAATGCAAATCGAAAAGAGTTTATTCATATGCACTCAGATTGGAGCCCCACCTGCCCAGTCGCTAGGAGTGCTACAGAGGGAACTGAAATCAACAAGTATAAAGATACATTATGTACGTTTTATAGCCGGGTGAAAACACACCCACAGTGGAATTTTCGAAGCAGGTACAGTTAAACAGCAAAATACAGAAAAAAAAGTTTCAGCGCTCATATCTTATACAAACTAACATAGTTCAAGGTTGTTCCATCCGGAGCCCGCCACCAGACAAGTGGGAGAGGGCCTCTATCTAGTGAGAAAGCTATGTGCTGACATGGACAGTGTGCTCATTACTGAAACAAAGCAAAGTGAAGAAACGAAACTCAGAGGGGAACATTTCTCGGAATTGAAAGAGTTGTTTCGAACAGCCTAAAATGGTGTCTAAATAGAAAATGGCGCAGCGAATGCTAACTTACATAGAGCACTGCGTAAGCATTAACAGTTTCTATTCTAACAGACCCTCCTTTTAGCATGAGCTAAAACATTTTCTAACGGCAACAAGAGAAAACAAACTACAAACAGTAATAGGAAATCGCATTAAGAAACAGTTATGAGCACTCCATGCTATCAACACCAGAAAGTGAAACAGCAAGCAGGGAGGAATTCTCGAATATTCCCTCATCGATATTCATCAGATCCTCAATATCCTTTTGAATCATTATAGCGGCATTGGTATCATGAATTGATATCTTCCATTTAGGCGTGAGAATAGTGGTACATTAGGAGCAGCAGAGGGGAAAACACTGAATAAGAGCACAGCAGAAAACCAATACCACAATCAGATTAATCACCTTTTCAACAATCCAGCCCCAGCTGCCAAAAAGAGACCAACTCCAATTCCCACTTTCCATTCCTTTGAAATTTTCAAGGATATCTAAAATATGTTTGGTAATATTCTTTTCCAATTCTCGATCCCGACCACACACTGATCGCCCACTACCGCGCATACACCACCACTCTTAGCTAGGATAAAATACACTGCATATCTAGTCTGTTCCGAATATATCCGCATACTTTCCAACTGAGTGGTGATGTCATGCAAAGCTGCCACTGTGGTGTTATATAGAATTTGCAGCTTGCATTCAAAGTATTCTCTAGCTTTCTCACCTCTGGCCATGGAAGTACCACCCAAAGTGAAGATAGAAGAAAGGATGTATCCAAAAGTGATCCAGTTACTATAAATATTGACCTCTATATCTGTCACACCCTCGCAGAACTCTTTTGTCAACGTTCTTTTAACCCATCTAGTTTTAGGTTTGGCATGTTTACAGGGCACGCCTAAAGGCAATACCATTCCGAGAGCTATATCGTCTGTACCATTATAGACATTGGAATATGTTCCATTAGACAAAAAGAAAAACCCTGGGTATGCATAAATCGGCCCCTCATAATCTACTGCAGCATACCTGGAATTCATTCCAAAAGTGCTTGGATCCTCTTTATTCACTAAGGGGACCATGTGTTTGCACAACACTATCCCTGAACAATTGATATACAATGAAGTATCTGTAATGTTCACAATAGGACAACAAGCAGGGTAATAACCAGCCTCTTGAGGAACTGTCAATTCCTTGTAATGCCAACCCACCAATGTTACATTCTGTTCCTCCATATAAAAAGTATCACAATATGTATTTTTATCACAACCTGGATAACCCATTCCCAGTGGCTTTCTATGGTATAGACATGGTCCCGGATAACCAATGCCAAACACTTCTTTTACTTCTGTAAAATCAGGTAGCCGTGTATATGTATAATTTACAAGTGATAATGGATATGCAGTCCACAAGCTGGTAACAGATTGGGTGGGATAACAAGCGGTCCCTTCACCAAAAAACCTCCTATGTGTTTCTTAAAATACATTGCTATGGGCTGTTCTTCTATTTCGTCTCAGGGAAATGATCTCATCCTTACTACGTAAAGGCACACTGTTAGCATCTTCCAAAACCTGTGACACCCCACACAGTATTACTATCATCAAAATCAAAAGAACAATTTTCTTTTCTTTGACCATATCATACTGTGTTGTACAACAATAACCATTGGCTGCTCCTCCTCAGCAACCTTTCAGCCAAAGGGATGCATAGTGAATTAAAAAGAAGGAATAGTCAAGAAAATATAGGTATAAGTGTTCCCAGTGTCCGTCAAAGCCTCACTGGTACAGACTACTATTGTTCATCAGTAAGTTGGCGCTCTTGAGCACAGGCGGTGGAGCTTGCTCTGTCCTAAGCTCTTTTAATCTATCCCACGTCGATAAAGTTGGTATACCTTCAAGATATACTTCTGCTCTCCCTAGCTAATGTTCAAACAATAAGGACAAAGTGAGCAAAAAATTCTCACCAATTTCGATTAGCTCCGTTGGTACTGTAACTCAGTACTACCTATCTTACACAGTCCATCCCTAATCTTTCTTCTCCTTGGACTCAGTATCCCTCAGCCGAGGGCAAAAATTGTACCTGGTAACCCCAGGCACCGTGTGATCAATAAACAAAGGCTCCCGAATAGCTCGTATATCTGGTGGGACAGCCTCATTCAAAACATCATCATTCTCCTTAACCGTCTGTGTCCAGGTCAACTGGCCATCACTAAAGAGAACAAACCTGGGCACCTGCTCACACTCGGTGTCGCCGACGCCCTATTTGACCCACTGGTCGTATGGCAACGGCAAAGGAATCCTTCGGCAGTGAGTGGCGCGGACCCAGTTCTTTCGACCAGCAACCTTTACAGCCGTCCGTGTCACCAACAGAACCTGCTCAGGACCTTTCCAGTGAGGCTCCAGACTTTTCTTTCTCTGAAAGTTCCTCACTAGGACAAAGTCCCCAGGCTGAATGTTATGGCCGGGTCCCTCTGGTATAGAAGGTAGGGATTCCGCACCTGTTGGTGAATAGAACATAAACTTTCGGTTAACTGGCCAAGATAAGCAACACAGGATATTCAATATTGGAATATTTACGAGGATTTCAGGATGCCCCATATATTTGCCATGCGTCCGAACACGACCTCATAGGGTGACAAGCCTGTTCTAGAATGACCTGTAGTTCTTGTTGACAGAAGAGCTAACGGTAAAGCATCTGGCCATTTCTACCCTGTCGTTTCCTGAATCTTTGCCAATTTTAGTTTGAGAGTACCATTGTACTTCTCAACCAAACCCGCTGACTGTGGATGATTGGCAGCATGAAATTTCTGTCTAATATGCAAACCTTCACAAATCAATTTAATCACTTTTCCTCTAAAATAACTTCTGTTGTCACTCCAGGTAATTCGGGGCAAGCCGAAATGAGGAAAGTACTCTTTAAGGAGTACCTTTGCAGTTGTAATGGCCGTATTATTTTTAGTGGGGTAGGCCTCACCCCATTTACTGAATGCACATACAACCACCAAAACATACGTAAGACTATTACATCTCTCTAATTCAAAATAGTCCATTTGGAGGACTTCAAAAGGAGAAGTAGGTGGTGCACAATTACCAGGTGGTGTAGGGGTAACCTTCCCTGGATTATGCATCATACAGACCATACAATGTTTCATTAAATGTGCAGCTGTCTTGGAGATGTTATCATTATGCCAAATAGGGGCTATTAATTTACAAATGCCTTTTGCACTAATATGAGCCGGACCATGGGCCATAGTAACCACAGGAAGGATGTACGCATCCGGCAACATCCATTTCTGTTCTCCAGATTTATCAATCCAACACCCTTCCTCGTTCAACTGTGCTGTACTCTCCTGCCATTTTGCTAATTCTTCTATCGTGGCTTTACTTTGTATCTCCTTTACGCTCTCAAGGGTTTTTTCGAACATTACAGCCTTGGTAACCCATCTAGCTGGACCTGCGACAAACATACGTTTCATTTTACTTCTAGCCCTTTCCTTAGCCACCTGATCTGCACATGCATTTCCTCTACCCACATCATCGGTAACCTTCCTATGGGCGCTGCACTTAACTATTGCTAATCTCTTGGGGAGCGTTAAAGCAGACAAAAATCGCAATATGAGGTGCCCATGTTAAATCTTAGTCCCATGAGAGGTAAGAAATCCTCTCTCCGCCCACAGTCACCCAAAATTATGCGTGACCCTGAATGCGTACTGGCTGTCAGTATATATATTGACAACCAGTCCTTCACTCAATTCACAAGCTCGAATAAGGGCAGCAAGCTCAGCGGCTTGGGCCGACTGATAAGAGACCTGTGATGTCTCTACCACGGTGCGCAACGTGGTGATAGCATAAGCTGCAGTCGTAGCGCCATCTGGTAATTTAAAACAAGAGCCATCGACATATAGTTCCCCTTGAGGGTCAGATAAGAGACGTCAGTCAGGTCTACCCGTCCTTTCGTCTCTTCTGCCGTCCGGAAAATACAGTCATGTTTGTCGACTGCATCATTCTCAGAAGGGAGGGGTAGTAACATTGCTGGGTTCAGAGTGGCACATCTTTTGATTGTAATATGTTCAGCAAACAATGTCAATTCATAAACAGTAAGACGTGCACTGGTGAGGTGCTGCGTCTTTGTCTTATTCAAAAGTATATCCACAGCATGAGGTACCATAACTGTGAGGTCAGTATCAAGAACGAGCCCCGCCGATTGCCTGATTGAAGTGGCTACAGCCGCGACCGATCTCAGACAACTCGGAAGGGCCCTGGCAACAGGACCAAGCACAGCAGAAAAATAAGCACAAGGCCTCTGTTTATCCCAAAATGTTTGTGTTAAGACAGAAAGTGCGCAACCAGCCATTTCGTGGACATAGAGCACAAACGGTTTCTTGTAGTTAGGAGTGCCACGCACCGGAGCCGAACAAAGCGCAGTTTTTAATTGCTCAAAAGACTGCTGACATTTTGGCGTCCAAGCCAAATTCTCATGCACTGCTTTAATTGTTAGTGCAAGCAAGGGTTTAATTAGTAACAAATAATTCAGGATCCACTGGCGATAGTAGGAAGTAATCCCTATAAAATCGCGTACATCTTTTTGAGTTTGTGAAATGGGCATTTTATTAATGGTACTGATGTACTCAGGGGTCAACCTCCTACCCTCCCTCGACAGTAGGTGACCTAAATAGGTGACCTCCTGTAGACAATATTGAAATTTCGAAAGAGAGACCTTATGTCCATAATGTGTCAAATGCAGCAACAATTGCACTGTACTGTCCTTGCAACCTTGTTCCGTATCAGACGCAATTAACAAGTCATCGACATACTGCACCAATACATTACCTGGAGAAAGAGATAATGAATCCAATTGACTTTTCAATGCTTGACTATAAATACTAGGAGTCTCCGTATAGCCTTGAGGAGCGCGACAGAATCTAAAGCTTCTGCAGGCCAGTGTAAATCCAAACAAATACCTACTGTCCGGGTGAATAGGAATACTGAAGAATGCGTTTTTAAAATCAATAACAGAAAAGAACTTAGCAGTCTCCACTCGACCCGGCCCCGTTTAACATACTAAAGTCAGCAACACCCATCATTAATTCCCCCATCACTAATTTAATTAATGCCTCCTTAACATTGGGCATAGTTCCCCTGGACTGGAAAAAGGCCATGGTAAGGGCACTTTTGAAGAAACCCCATCTGGATCCCACAGAGATGAGCAACTATCGTCCCATCTCCCTATTACCTGGAATTAGCAAGGTGGCAGAGAAATACGTAAACCGCCAACTCTCTGCTCACCTTGAGTCCGCTGGACTTCTCCACGCCTCCCAGACGGGCTTCCGCCCTGGCCAGGGCACGGAGACTGCAATGATAGCGGTGGTAGAGGAGGCTAGAAGGATTCTTGACTCGGGGGGATCCGCTGCCATTATCCTCCTGGACATAAGTGCAGCCTTCGATACGGTGAACCATCGCACTCTGGTACACCGCCTCAAAAAAGTAGGAGTGACAGGATCGGCTTTAGCCTGGCTGAAATCATTCCTGGAAAATAGAACCTTTCAAGTATTCGAAGATAACATCCGGTCCCAACCAGTACCACTCCACTGTGGGGTCCCCAGGGCTCATCTTTGAGCCCTACACTTTAATGTGTACATGTCCCCATTGGCAGAAATTGTAACTCCATTTGGAATTAAAATGGTTACCTACGCAGATGACACCCAATTAATTGTAACATTGAATCAGGTGGAACAGTCCTCGGTGGACTTATGCTCCTGTCTCAAAGAAGTCACTCATTGGATGAACAGAGCACACCTCAAACTTAACGGCGAAAAAACAGAGCTCTTACTGCTGGGCGATCAATCAATATTCCACCCCAACACTATGTGGCCGACCTGTATGGGACCAGCACCTTTGCCAAGAAAAGAGATAAAGAGCCTGGGTATCTGGCTTGACCAGGACCTTACTTTCAGAACACAAGCTAGGAAAACCGCCGCTGTTTGTTATGGTCTGCTCCGAACCTCGAGAAAAATACTGCCTCTTCTACCCTGCCCCTCTAGAAAGCTCCTAATTCAGGCGCTTATTCTATCCAGATTAGATTACGGTAATGCCCTCTATTTAGGAGCTCCCAAATCAGTTACCACTAAGCTACAGGTGGTTCAGAATTCGGCAGCAAGACTTCTCACGGGCACAAAAAGCCGATGCTCTGCCAAACCTGCCTTGAGATCACTTCACTGGCTCCCGATACAGGAAAGAATCCATTTTAAGGCCCTTTGCATCACGCACAAAATCTTTCAGGGCAAGGGTCCTTCTATTCTAAAAAACCTGATTAAACCGTATAAAGCCAATAGAAATCTACGTTCTGATGATCTCTCCCTAGCCGACACCCCAAGAATCAAGAGGATACGGACGGGTGGCCGCCTCTTCTCCTACAACGCCTCCAAACTTTGGAATTCCCTTCCTCTCACTATCCGTAAGGAAACAAACCATCTGATATTTCGTAAACATTTGAAGACCTGGCTATTCCCGTAAACCCATCTGCCCTTTGGCCACCTCCGCAGCGCTGGGATGCTTCCGGGTAGCCATGCGCTTTATAAAAACTTTTTCATTTCATTTCAAAAGCGTAGTGATATCAGGAACCACCAGAAACTGCAGAACTACAATTTTACTAACCTCTCGCAAATCAATCACAAAGCGATAAACATCATCAACAACATCAGAGGAACCCGTAGGTGTCCTTTTAAGGACCGGAAGAATAGGACTGTTACAAATGTTGGCAGATGTTTCTTCAACTACTCCCTTACGTATCAAATCTTGAATAATCTGAAGAAGAGCCCATTCTCCTGCCTGCGGTATCTTATACTGAGGAATGCGGGGTAGAACAGCATTATCTTTCACTTGTATAGAAACTGGTGGTATATGCAACAGACCCACATCTGTATCACCTGTGGCCCATAGTGTGGGTGGTACCTGAGCAAATTCAGCTGGAAGGGATGCATCCTGAGACAAACACTGCCTAGTACTCACATCCGGGCCCATAGTAATATAAACATCTGCAGGGGAGCAATAAATAGTAGCATGCAATTTCTTCAACAGATCCAAACCCATTCAATTTTCACCACAATTAGATGTTAACAAGAATGGAGATTCCACATCGAAAGGACCAACAGTCAATGCAAGGGTCGTGAAATGGGGCTTACAACCAGTACCCCTGAAAAGCCTACTGAAACATTATTGTGGCCAGACAGAACCGCCCCGGGGAACATATGTCGAGAAACAGAACTCTTTGTCGCACCTGTGTCCACCAAAAATTCCTTAGTCGAGCCTTGCAAATCCGCCGTGACATAAGGACCACACTGATCCACAGGTATCTGAACTGGTCCCTCACTCTGTCCCTGGCTGTCCTAACTGTAAGACATACTTGTCACACCATCCACATCATAATCATCATGATAATACTGTCCATCTCTTGGGTCATCAAAATAATTATTATCAGAACGGCCCACCGGGGCAGCAACATCCTAATTCCTATCTGTCCTATCTGTCTACGCCAATGTTTTTCCTCCTTACAATACGCATATTGCATTGATTCTGCCCCAAAGGCATTGCTGAAGGCTGCCTAGTACGTGGCAGTTGTCGAGAAGGACCTCCTCGTCCCCTATTATTTCCCCGAAATGCCTGCTGCAACAACACCTTCATCTTCAAATCCTTGTGTTTTTTATCAGTTTTATCCTTTTCCTCCTGATCTCAATGTTCATAATATTGCGCCATATTCAAAATAACTGAGGGAGAAGACGTAGACCAAGAACTCCTTCCTTAGTGGACATTTCCTGTCCACTATAATCTAAAAACGTGTCTTCAAACCTGGTGAAGAAATCATACACGCTCTCATCCTTCTTCTGTCGAGAAGCAGTCAATCTGTCGCAACTTACCTTTTTAGGTGCAATAAGTATGTGCATATATGTAATAATACGACCATGCAAAGCAAGTATCTCAACACGCGGTTTATCTCCTGGCTTCCTTTCCTGGTCCCATCCTTTAATCGCATCCCACGTACCCCCTAATTCTGCAACATGATCTTGAGTATGCACCTGTCTCCAAATATCAACCGGAACAAGAAGACCAAAAAACATTTCAATATCAGCAAGAGCCATTACAGTAGATAAAGCAGCCTCTCTTAATTCCTTATATTAGGCAGTGGGATTTTTCCTAGGATCGGGCAGTGTAGCCTTTAGTATAAACCCATTGCTCCTGAAAACGAGCAGCCATGGCCAGTCTGGTAACTGCTCTGTTCCGATCCGTCAACTCAGGAATTTCTGGATGATAAATTGGTTGGACTTCATGCATGGGAAACTGAGTTATTTGAGTAGGGCTCTTATCATACAACCGACCTCTATAAGAGACTATGGTAGTAGCATTACCGAACACCTGTCCTGGTTCCAAATCAGTAACATAAACAAAATCTCTAATGTCAAATGATATTTGGGGAGCCTCTGACCCGATGTGTGTATGCCAGAGATCAATCAATGTAGCCGACATGTATTGAAGAGCATGCTGCTGTAAAAAGGGCTCAAAATCACGTATAATTCGCCAAATATCCTCCACACTATAAACTGCATTATGAGCCCACAGCACGGCCTGACTCGCTATTGTCCTTTTCTCTTCTTCCCCTATATCAGAGTGCTTCAATACACCTATTCGTTCCCTAAGTCCCACCAAATCCCTGTCTTCAAACCCACGTACAGTGGTATCAACATCCAATAGCATCGGAGGATGTATCACAGCAGAAGGAGAGATAACAGGAGTAGTAGGTACAGCTGTAGTCAATGATTGCACCAGAAAAGAGAGAACAGAGGAAACAAGAGGAGGGGCATAAGACGTGACAGAGGTCACAGTCGTCAAAGAGGGCGAGGGGAGAGAAAAAATAGGGGGCGCGGTAACCTGAGCAGTAGGGATAACAGTCGTAGATACAGGGGCAGCTTCAGCAGACAAGATAGGCTGGCACGTCTGTGAAGGAACAACGGGATATATCCTCTGTGGGGCATAAGGAGGTGGGGGTCGAGTACCTAACAACTCCTCTACAAAGGTATCATCATCCTCTTTGGCCACATAGGACTTATCGATATGCAACCGAAATCTCCTATCCTGACATTCTATTCCTGTCTCCTGCTTTTCTCTATCATATGCCACAGCTTTCTGAGTAAGAGTCTGCATCCCTCCTTTCCATGCATCTTTCTCCATTTTTAACCGTCTTTGCTTAGCCTTCTTCTGCCAAGTTCGAAGAGAATCAAACATCGACTGTCTACTTCGTCTCTTAAACAAATGTTCCTGTAAGAAACCAATCTTCTGTTCATCAAAGGAGCCTGTCAAAGGCCACTGCAACTTGGCATTGTCCCTCGTATATTTGTGCCATAACGTACTAAACATAATAGGGCCAAGACCATGTTTCACGTACATATCAAAATTAGGGCTGCCTTCAGGAGGCGCAGGTTGAGCTTCTTCCAACCGAGCATCTGCTGAACAACAACAACAACACAAATTCCAAAACTTACTTAGGCCAGGCATTTTAAAGGAAAAACAAAATCGTTTTTTTACCTGGAAAAATGTTTGCAAACACTTTTTATCAAAACAGTCCGTAGACCATACCAAACTCAAACCCAAATGGTACCATATCCACAAAGAACCAAGACAAACTCACCTGATATCAGTAGTACAAACGAACCAGTTCTCCACTGCCGACTCTTCAGACCAAACGGTCAGATTCAAGGGTTTAGCCGTTCAGGACTCCAGTTGGGATGCCCACTGGGTGAGGCACCATCGGCAGGACAGAAGGAGCAGCTGCAAGTAACAGACACTCTTCTTGCAAGGATCCCTGAGCCGTCAGTCTGACCCGACGATGTCCTCGGCCTCCCCCCCATCTGCGGAAAAGGGGTGGATTAATCACCCAAAGGAGTCCCTGTTCGGGCACCAACTGAAGGAAGTGACCCGGTTAGGGCCACCGGGGTCACTAATGACCACCTCTCAGCCTTCCGCACTAAATGAGGAGTCGGTCAGACAGTAGAGAATACAAATCGAAAACAGTTTATTCATATGCACTCAGAGTGGAGCCCCATCTGCCCAGTCGCTAGGAGTGCTACATAGGGAACTGAAATCAACAAGTATAAAGATACATTATGTACATTTCATAGCCGGGTGAAAACATGCCCACAGTGGAATTTTCCAAGCAGGTGCAGTTAAACAGTGAAATAAGGAAAAAAAGTTTCAGCGCTCACATCTTATACAAACTAACATAGTCCAAGGTCTTTCCATCCGGAGTCGGCCACCAGACAAGTGGGAGAGGGCCTCTATCTGGTGAGAAAGCTATGTGCTGACATGAACAGTGTGCTCATTACTGAAACAAAACGAAGTGAAGAAACGAAACTCAGAGGGGAGCATTTCTCGGAATTGAACGAGATCAGTTTCGAACAGCCTAAAATGACACCAAAATAGAAAATGGCGCAGCGAATGCTAACTTACTTAGAGCACTGCGTAAGCATAAACAGTTTCTATTCTAACACTTGTCACAGAGCAGCCAGGCTTAACTTGATGGGTATGTGCAAAGTATTTGTGCAACACTTCAAACATTAAAGCAGTGAAAACACCTCACAAAAAGACACCACACCAGGTTAGAAAAAAGAGCTTATTTTAATAAATAAAAAAAGACCAAAATGACAAAGATCCAAACAGTAGAACCAGTTTAATTAATTTTTAAAGAATAAACTGTAAAATAGCAGCTAAAAGCATAATGCACCAACTGCGGTTATCTGTTCGTGCTAGACCTGGTCAAAGTCAAAAGTTCAGACCGACCGCAATGGCACATGGGTCGGATACAGTCCCAGATTAGTCCCGCTGGTATTTGGACAAAATATGGAGTTCTAAATATCGAGATACAGAAATATCGAAAAAATATTGTGATACAAAAATATTGTGATGCAGAAATATTGTAGTCACAAATATACATTTTTTCATGTAAGTAATATCATTTTCAAAAATATCGTTGTTGGTAATATCATTATAAAAAAATTGCTTTTTAATTAGCTCTAAGTGTTTTAGTTCATACATTAATTTTAGGTGTCATTGTTTGTATAATTGCTAATAATATTTTTAAATATAGTTTGGATTTTTTAATGATTTTTAACTTATTTTCTAATAGTAATTTATAGTGTTGTAGTGGGTTGCTAGGTTTGTAGGGTTATAGGCTGGGAAGTTCATTAAATAATAAATTAACAAATAATTAATTATTTAATAAATTATTAATGATTTAAATTGTATAATAATTATATTTTTAGTTATATATTAGGTGTGTGCTATGTTCATGTTAACAGTTTTATATTTTTTGTAAATTAATAGGGTTAATCAAATATGCAATGTGTTTGAAGTGAAATGCTTTCCCTACTGTTGAATAAAACTGGAGCGAGAACAGTACATTTCACCCCTCTGAGCTCCATTGTTTTTCCTACTACTGCACGGACTGGAGTGGAAATAGTAAATATTACCTCTCTGAAGTCTAGTGCTTTCCTTACTGTTGCACACACTGAGGTGGGAATAGTAAATCGTACCCCTCCAAAGTCCTACACTTTCCCTACTGTTGCACAGACTGGAGTGGGAATATTAAATCTTACCCCAAGTCCAACGCTTTCCCTACTGTTTCACAGACTGGAGTGGGAATAGAAAATGTAACCCCTTTGTGAGAAGCTGGCCTGGTATATGATGTCCACTAATGTACGTGGGCACCTTGCACCAGTCCAGACAACCCTTATTGTGATTTAAGAGGTCTCAGACAACCTTAGAAAGCTATCCAAGTGATAACTGTGGAGAGCAGCCTTCAAGCTTAGTTTTGAAGGAGTGTAAAGCAGCTTGTTTTGCCAGAATGCAATCTTATAGTATAGATTAAATGAAAAGAGAACCACACAGTAGTTATAAAAATATGTATTTATTATATAACACTACCTAGTACGTTACAGTATCTCCCAAATGGAGATAGACCCAATGCACACAATACTTTAGCAAAGAAATCACAGTAAATAGCACTAATACACAGCGGGCCCAAGGGGGTCCAAACCTTATACTAAGAAAGTAGTATAAGAATCACGACTCGAGTCAGGACAATGTCAAGAGGACGTAGAATTGCTGGGACCCCAAGGAGCCACCCAAGGTGAGTAGACAGGGACCCAACGGAACGCGTGTTCATTGTGTGAGCATGACCGCGAGCTCCGTACAAGTCTATGTGCAAGTCGCAGTTGCAATTTTAAAGATTAAGGACACTTCCCAGTGGAACCTGAAGAAACCCCATGGAAAACCGAACGTTGAAGAGCCACCCCACCTGTGGATACCGTGGTACCCAAGTTACCTATTCCAGGGAAGCCGGGTGCATAGGTGTGAAGTGGCGTCGGAAACCGCTGTCGAACCCAATGGAGGACTGCAGGAAAGTGCCGCTGCTGGAAGAGGAGAAAGTGTCCGGAGGAATCCAAATATGGATTCTTGATGGAGAGTACCTGAAAGCAGAGGGGACAGTGTCTGGGTCACTTGGACGTGAACAGGGGATCGGTAGACGAATGCCCATTGATGTCGGGTGCTTCAGGATAGATGTCGATGAGCTTGACTCTGCAGCTGTAGTGACCAGGCGATGCTAAGGATGACCAGGAGCTGAATACAAGCTGTCTCACGAAGGATGTCAAGAGCTGAGGGGTCGGTGCCCGGCGGGAGCACCAACAAGCCTTGGCAAAAGCAACCCACGTAGGAGGTCAAGAAAGTGTACGGTTCGGAACAGCAAGGTCCCGGAATCTCACCACAGGCAGGGGAGTCAGGGGAGTGGGTATGTACTAACTGGAATTAGTGTGTCTATGGCTTCGAGAATGGTAGTTTGCATTTTAGAATAGGTGTTTGAAAGGTTATATTAGGGTGTCAGGAGGTGCATCAGTTATTAAGTGGATGATGTCATCAGTGATGTCATCAGTGATGTCATTTGAGATGCCATCAGTAATGTCACTGACCATGTCATTAGTGATGTAATATGTGACTTCATCAACAGTGCATTGCGGGCGCGAGTTATAGTTAGCTCACCTAACTATAACGGCCAAATTTCTCTGGTTTTGTACGAGTGAAATATCCAACTAACTATAACGTCCCTGAAACCTGTGTTTTTTTCAGTGAATTTCTAAGGTTATTTAAATGCTAATTTCTAACTATAACGTCCCTGAAACCTGTGTTTTTTTCAGTGAATTTCTAAGGTTATTTAAATGCTAATTTCTAACTATAACGTCCCTGAAACCTATGTTTTTTTCAGTGAATTTCTGCGTTTTTTTAAATGCTAATTTCTAACTATAACATAGTAGTCACGTTTGCAGGGTGCTGCAGAAAGGGGACTGGGCCTGTAACCAGCGCTCAGGAATTCTGCTGCGTTGGACTTACAGGAGGTACCAGGAGGGCTACTTGGCCCCTAAAGTACCTCAGGAGTAAAGTGGACTTCATCCCCCAATCAGTACTGTGCCAGGAGGCGTATTTGCATAGTGGTGGAGAAAGGTGAGCATCACCTCTTAGCAATCCCACTGTGTGGGACTTACTGGAGGTAACAGCAGGGGCAGTTGGCCCCAAAGGACAACCTTCGGGGCCAACTACACCTCCTATTATCTCCAGTAAGTCCCACACAGCAGGATTGCTAAGTTCTCAAAGCAGGTCCCGCCCCCTTTGCCCAACAGTCTGCAAACGCGCTCCCTGGCGCACTCTTGGATGGGGATTACAGTCCCCTTCGCTGCTGAGGGTCGTTAGGGGCTGACTAGCCTACCTGACACCTCCAGTAAGCCCCAGATAGTGGGATTGCTGAGACATGAACACAGGCCACGCCCCCTTTCTCCACCACTCTTCAAGCGCGCCTCCTGGTGCACTGTTGGTTGGGGATGATGTCCCCTTGCCTCCTGAGGGTCCCTGTGGGCCAATTAGCCCACTAGATGCCTCCAGTAAGCCCCACAGAGCTGGATTGCTGAGACTGGTCTGAGGCCACGCCCCCTTTTTACACCACTCTGCAAACGCACCTCCTGGCGCACTGCTGCTCAGGGGATGAAGTCCACTGTAGTCCTGAGGTCCTCAGGGCACAAGAGGACCTCATCGCCTCACCAGCAATGCGCCAAGAGGGGCAATGCAGAGTGGTGTAAAAATGGGCATGGCCTTGGACCACCTCTCAGCAATCCCACTCTGTGGGGCTTACTGGAGGTACCTAGTGGGCTAGTTGGCCCCTAAGGACTCTTAAGATTCTAGGGGACTTAATCCCCCCATCCAGAACGCACCGGATGGTGCGTTTGCACAGTGGTGCAGGGAGGGGGCGGGGTCTCCGGCGAGATGCCGGTGTCTGCTTTTTTTTATTGTTAGAGCGGGGGCTGTGTGGCTTCCTTCTCCTAATATTTTGTGGGCCCTGGGGACCCCATCCCCCAGGGCCTGACCCATTTTTTAAAAAAAAGCAGGAAGGGGCCGTGCGGCCCCCCTCCCGAAGCCGATTTTGATCCCCAGGGACCCCATTCCCCGGGGCATGGCCTTGTTTTCTTTTTCTAAAAAAAAATAATTTGTATGGGAGGGGGGCTGCATGGCCCCCCTTCCCTGAGCCACTTTTGGCCCCGTGGACCCCATCCCCCGGGGCCTGGCCTTTTTTTTTGTTTTTTTAAAAATAATTTCTAGGAAAGGGGGTCTGCCTGGCCCCCATTCCCTGGGCCTCTCTTGGCCCTGGGGACCCCATCCCCCGGAGCCTGGCCACCCTTAATTTTTTTTTTAAACCCTCTCCTGAGGCCAATAATAGCCCCAGGGATGGCCTTCTGTTTAAAAAAAAAAAATTAAGAAGGGAGGGGCCGAGTGGCCCCCCTCCCTGCACCACTTCTGGCCCTGGGGACCCCATCCCCCGGGCTGGCCCTCACATTGGGGACCGTGGGGGGAGCCCCAAGGACCCCGCGGTCCCAGCCGGCTCCCCGTCTTCTCGGGAGCTGGCATTGCTTTTGGACAAGGGAAACTGCTGACATGCAGCTCCCCTTGTCCAAAAGCAACTCTGCTTTGCTTCATGGAAGCGAGAGCTGGTTTCCTGCTCTCGCTTTCATGAAGCAAAGCAGTGTTTGCAATGACAGGGCGTGAGCCGTGCTCCCGCCCTGTCATTGCAAGCTGCAATGTCCCGAGGGTGGGAACCCCAGGACATTGCTGGTGCAGGCCCTGCGGGGTGGTGGTCCACAGGGCCAAGGAGGGCTACACAAGGGGGGCCACACGGCCTCCCTCCAACAAATTTAAAGCCACGGAGAGGTGGTGGTCCCGGGGCCGGGGGTCCGTAGCGGACCCCCGTATTTAATTTACTGAATGCCCCGGGGAGGTGGTGGTCCCCGGGGCAGTGTGGGGAGGGGCAGGAGCACCCTCACACTTTTTTCCTTACATTTAAGCCCTGGGGAGGTGGTGTTCCCCGGGGCTTGGGGGGCCTGCGAGGCCCCCTGCCCATAATTAGCAATGCCCCGGGGAGGTGGCGGTCCCTGGGGCAGTGTGGGGGGCAGGAGCCCCCCACACATTTTTCAAAAAAGCCCCGGGGAGGTGGCAGTCCAAGGGGCTGCGTGGGGCTGCTGGGGGCTGAGTCCCCCGCACATTATTGATAAAGCCCTGGGGAGGTGGCGGTCCCTGGGGCTGCAAGGGCCCCCATGGTGCCCCGCTACATAAATCAGGTTTGTCCCGGGACCTTGCCCACCCGGGGGTTTAAAAAGACTGAAGCACGGGAGACCACACTTCTTTTTTTATTTTTATTTTTGGCTTGATTTGCGCACCAAGTGCGATGCCGGCAGAATTTAAAAAACCAGTCCTAGGGGGTCTGGGTGTTTCTACCCTGCCCCTTTTTCTTCTTTTTTAATGTTTCTCTCACCTTTTTCCTTCTCACTCATATGAAGTCACAAGATGGCTGCCAAGACTTCCTGGTTTGAAGTGTTGGCAGCCAATCAGAAGCAAGCTCGTGATCGGGAGGGTTCAGCCAATCAGATCTCACAATTCTCAAATATCGATATGTGTAAATCTTTAAATATCTCAAAAACTACTGAACGGATTTACACCATTTAAAAAAAGTGTGATTTCTGGACCAAGAGCTATCTCTCTGCCAAATTTGGTGTATTTCCGTTCAGCAGTTCAGGCTGTAGCCGTGTCTAAAGTTTCCTATGGAAATTAACATGGAGAAAACAGTTTTGTGACCTACCTTTTTTCTCAGCCCCCGCTGGACGAATCACCCCGAAACTTTCAAGACAGCAGCTGACCTGAGCGGGCCAAAAGTTTTGGAAATTTCGTGAAGATTCGTCAAATGGCGCCAAAGTTATTGGCAAATCATAAAACGCTTGTCCTATGGAAACTAGGTCCTAACTCTAACAAACTACTGGCTACTGCAAAGCATGTAACATGGCATCAACAAAAACACGTACTCCACCCCATTTAGCAATAGGGAATACAAAATTCACAAGCTATTAACATGCAAAACTGAATTTTCCGTTTATGTACTGATGTGCCCTTGTGGCCTCAAATATATAGGCAGCACAAAACTGCAAGTTCACAAACGAGTATTACAACATCTACGCGCAATCACTAATCAGGATAATACAGATCCAGTAGCTCAACACTTTAGGGAGTTCCATAAATCTAACAACAGAGAACTCAGCTACTTTGTGATTGACGCTATCCCCCCCAGCAGAAGAGGTGGAGACAGGGAACACAAGCTTAGAAGACTAGAGATCAGATATATTTTACAACTTGATACTAAACACCCGGGAGGTCTCAACGTTACTGAAGATTTATACACGTGCCTTTAATGTATCTTAATGTATTTTAATGGGTTGTGCAAATTGTTTTTCTTCTTTCAACAGCTGCTATTCAATTTTAGATATACAGTTTTTAGACGATTTTATGAGACTGGTTTATGATGCAACATATATGTGATATTTATGTATCTTATTTACATCTATAACTTCAAAGTATATTTATATGTTTATTTATGGAACCTATATTTATATATTTATTGTATATTTATTATATATTTATATATTGATATATGGAACCACATACATTTAATGTGGACCATAGTATATGCATCTCCACACGGCAGCTATTGTTTAGTCACTGACCCTTGGGAGAAATTATTAGACAAAGCACCTTGATAACCCATGAGACAACATTCCGTTTGTGTACCATCCATAGCTGAATGACAATATGAGATTGAAACTGATTATTCATAAGGATTTGCCTTTAAACCACATAGACTATAAAAGATAATAATCACCACTTACCATCCCAGCAACAGTTTCTATATTGCAGTAATATTTTATATAGATAGATGTTGATCCACGGAGTATAATTCATTCTTTTTCCTTATCTCAAGGAATCTTCTGGCACATGCATCAAGGTAGGCTTTTGCGATTCCTTAATTGCGATTATTAAGGAATCGCAATTAAGGAATCGCAAAAGCCTATGCATGTAGGAATCGCTATAAAAATAGCGATTCCTAAACATTCCTTAATTGCGACTCGCAAATTGCGAGTCGCAATTAAGAATGCCGTCCCATTCATTCCTATGGGCCTACAGGCCCATAGGAATGAATTGAGATTGCATGAGCAATTTGCGAGTACCAGTAGGTACTGCAAGTTGCTCATGCAACTTCAGGAGTGCAAGGGTGTCAAAATGACACCCTGTTACACCCCTGAAATTATGATGTGCACCCATGTTGCGCACACACATGCCCCAAGGGCATGTGTGTGTGTAACCTAAAACTTAAAAAAATGGATTTTAGTGCATTTTTTAAAGTTTTGCAATTTACCATGAAGTTCAACTTCATGGTAAATTGCGCCCCCTAGTAGCGAAATCGCTAATTTTTTAACTTTGTTGCATTGCATTTAAGGAATCTCAATTTGCGATTCCTTAAATGCAATCGCAATTTAAGTAATCGCAATTGTGCGATTCCTTAAATTGCGATTTTTGCATTTGGGATGATGCATCCCAAATGCAAAAATACAGGTCGCAAAGGGGCAGATTCTGCGAATCTGCCCGTTTGTGACCCGATTTTCGGATGATGCATGTGCCTGATAGTCTTTGCTTGCAGATCACAATTGTTTTACGTTTAACTTTTTTTAAAATTCACGTCACGATAGCACATTAGCACTCATATTAAATAGATCCAATGATCATTCTGTAAAGACACATATGTTCAACACACAAGGTCAGAGAGGATTCATCCTCAGTATCACAGAGCAATGTTGCTACAAGAGTCTGTGCAGAGCATAGTGATCATAGGCATGTTTGATACATTGAATTTGTATCTGGATTCAACCTGTACATACTGGGGAAATATGGATATAGGAGTTAGACATTAATTGCTTATTAGACATATTATATGATAACGCAATGGATACATGTCACACCTGAGAACAATAATAATATATTTATTTGTTTATAAATCCATGTAATTTACAATGAATTTACTCGGTACAATTGAGTGTATTTAATATTTCTTCGATGTCTATGAATTTTAATGTCACGTGATGTTCACGCCATAGGCACAGTCACTTTAAAAATGCCCATAAGTCCAAACCATCATGTCATGTGAACAAGGCTTGAGTGAGCCAAAACGCGTTATGGCGACTTTGGAGTAAAAATATCTTTTTTGCACTTATCTTGGGTCTGTGTCCGTTCTTGGAGCCATTCACCTGATGACGGAAAGAAAGTGATATATATATATATTCACTGAAAAAACCATAGGTTTTAGGGACAGTTATAGTTAGTTGGACATTTCACTCGTACAAAACCATAGAAATTCCCCCGTTATAGTTAGTTCAGCTAACTATAACTCGTGCCCCCGCAATGCACTGCTGATGACGTCACATATTACATCACTCATGACATGGTCAGTGACATCACTGATGACATCACTGATGACATCTCAAATGACATAACTGATGACATCACAGATGACATCATCCAGTGACTGTGTGTTTCTGTAAAGTTTAAATATGTTTAATATATATAGGGAAAGGCGTATTGAAGAATGAGTGGGTGTATAAGTGTCTGAATGGATGATTTAGTACGTAAGTGACTGACTCTACAAGTGAGTGATTAAACGTATCTTACTGAATGCATGGGTTAGTGACTAAACTGTGTGAATGTCTGTATCCGTCTGTTTGTTGGTGTGTAAGTGGATGCACGGATTTGCGAATAGCTACATGAGTGTCTATATGGGTTATTGATTGGTTCTCTGAGTATCTGTATGGCTGCCTGAGTGTTTGTGTGGGTGGGGTGTGTGTGACTCTGTACATAGATGTGTGAGTGGGTGATTCACTGGGTACATGATTTCAAGAGGTCATCTGTGATGGACTGCTTGGGTGGGTGAGTGTGTGTATGGGTGTGTTAGTGAGTGAATGTATATCTCAGTGGTACATGTGCGAGTAACTACATATGTAAAAGGCAGTATATATGTGTGTTAGAGTATTTAAATGGCTATAAGTGAGAGTGTGTGATAGTGAGAGTGGCTGTATGGATGCGTGTGTGCTTGTATCAGTTATTGTATAAGAGCGTAAGAATGTGCTAGTATTTGTATGAGTAAGTGAGCTGGTGTGTGTATAACTGTATAGGTGAGAAATTGGTGTGTGATTAATTTTTTGCATGACTGACTAGGTGTGTGAGTACCTCTATGGATGAGTGGAGGTGTGTGAGTGTTTATATAGGTGTATGAGTGCATATGATAATCCTGTACTGAGTGACTGTAAGTATGAGTGACTGTACGGGTGAGTGAGTGGATGTGTGTGTAGACCTAAGAATCAGTGAGTGGGTATGTAGTTTTTGGTGTTGGAGTGTCTATGGTTTTGAGAATGGCAGTCTGTAATTTAGAGTGGGTGTATCAAAAGTTATATTAGGGTGTGAGAAGATGCATGAAATTATCACATGGATGATGTCATCAGTGATGTCATTTGAGATGTCATCAGTGATGTCATCAGTGATGTCACTGACCATGTCATGAGTGATGTAATATGTGACGTCATCAGCAGTGCATTGCGGGGCGCGAGTTATAGTTAGCTGAACTAACTATAACGGGGGAATTTCTATGGTTTTGTACGAGTGAAATGTCCAACTAACTATAACTGTCCCTAAAACCTATGGTTTTTTCAGTGAATTTCAAAGGTTTTTAAATGCTAATTTCTAACTATAACGTGTCTGAAACCTATGGTTTTTTCAGTGAATTTCAAAGGTTTTTTAAATGCTAATTTCTAACTATAACGTGCCTGAAACCTATGATTTTTTAAGTGAATTTCAAAGGCTTTTTAAATGCTAGTTTCTAACTATGCCTACAGAGGTAGGACATGTGAAGAAAGAAGAAAAAACGCACAGAAAGAAGCAAAAGATGTGCAGAAAGGACCACAGAGGAGCAGAAAGAGGCCTTGTTGCAAAATCATCCTGTGCCACAACTTTTTCAGACGGGTACTGGTGGTAACTGACTCTGACTAACCAGAGCCAGTGCTATGCTAAAAGTCACTTAGAATACAGTGAAAACACCTACATACACTAGGGAACACTATGCGTTGGGGTACCCCTGTGATTAGCATGACCTCCTCTGCAAGTCCCTAGTACATAATAGGGCAGGGGATTAAAACTACCTCTTAAAACGCGCTACAGGGCGCGTTTGCACAGTGGTGAAGGGAGGGGGGCCTGAGGTGACATGTGTGCAAACGCGCCCCGTGGCGCATTTTAAGTTGCGGGATTAAGTCCCCTGGAATCCTGAGGGTACCTGGGGCCCAACTAGCCCCCCAGGTACCTACAGTTAGGACCACAGAGCTGAGTTGCAGAGAGGCGTTCCGAGGCCACGCACCTTCTTTCACCTCTCTGCAACGCAACTCTGTTGTGCTTACTGAAGGTACCTGGTGGGCTAGTTGGCCCCCAGGGTCCCTCAGGATTCAAAGGGAATTAATTCCCCAACTTAAAACGCACCACAGGGTGTGTTTGCACACATGTCACCTGAGGCCCCGCCCCCTCCCTTCACCACTGTGCAAACGCGCCCCGTGGAGCATTTTAAGTTGGGGGATTAGGTCACCTTGAACCCTGAGGGTCCCTGGGGCCCAGCTAGCCCACCAGGTACTTCCAGTAAGCACCACAGGCCTGCGTTGCAACGCCTGTTACAAATTGTGCAGCTGTGTTTAGGTAGTGAAGAGGGTCGTGCTGGGGGTAGTGTTTTAGGGTAGTGCAGTGGTGTTTGTGTAGTGTAGGGGGTCATGCTGGGGGTAGATTTCAGGGTTTAGGGTAGTGCAGTGGTGTTTGGGTAGTGTAGGGAGTTGTGCTGGGGGAGTGTTTTAGGGTTTAGGATAGTGCAGTGGTGTTTGGGTAGTGTAGGGGGTCGTGCTGGGGGTAGTGTATTTAGGGTAGTGCAGTGGTGTTTGGGTAGTGTAGGGGGTACTGCTGGGGGTAGTGTTTTAGGGTTTAGGGTAGTGCAATGGTGTTTGGGTAGTGTAGGGGGTACTGCTGGGGGTAGTGTTTTAGGGTTTAGGGTAGTACAGTGGTGTTTGGGTAGTGTAGGGGGTCGTGCTGGGGGGAGTATTTTAGGGTTTAGGGTAGTGCAGTGGTGTTCGGGTAGTGTAGGGGGTTGTGCTGGGGGTAGTGTTCTAGGGTTTAGGGCAGTGCAGTGGTGTTTGGGCAGTGTAGGGGGTCGTGCTGGGGTGGTGTTTTAGGGTTTAGGGCAGTGCAGTGGTGTTAGGGCAGTGTAGGGGGTCGTGCTGGGGGTGGTGTTTCAGGGTTTAGGGCAGTGCAGTGGTGTTCGGTCAGTGTAGGGGGTTGTGCAGGGGGTGGTGTTTCAGGGTTTAGGGCAGTGCAGTGGTGTTCGGGCAGTATAGGGGGTCGTGCAGGGGGTGGTGTTTCAGGGTTTTAGGGCAGTGGTGTTCGGGCAGTGTAGGGGGTCATGCTGGGGGTGGTGTTTCAGGGTTTGGGGCAGTGCAGTGGTGTTCGGGCAGTGTAGGGGGCGGTGCAGGGGGTGGTGTATCAGGGTTTAGGGCAGTGCAGTGGTGTTCGGGCAGTGTAGTGGGTGGTGCAGGGGTGGATTTTCAGGGTTTAGGGCAGTGCAGTGGTGTTCGGGCAGTGTAGGGGGTCATGCTGGGGCTGGTGTTTCAGGGTTTAGGGCAGTACAGTGGTGTTCGGGCAGTGTAGGGGGTCGTACTGGGGCTGGTGTTTCAGGGTTTAGGGCAGTGCAGTGGTGTTTGGGCAGTGTAGGGGGTTGTGCTGGGGCTGGTGTTTTAGGGTTTAGGGCAGTGCAGTGGTGTTCGGGCAGTGTAGGTGGTGGTGCTGGGGCTGGTGTTTCAGGGTTTAGGGCAGTGAAGTGGTGTTCGGGCAGTGTAGGGGGTCATGCTGGGGCTGGTGTTTCAGGGTTTAGGGCAGTGCAGTGGTGTTCGGGCAGTGTAGGGGGTCTTGCTGGGGCTGGTGTTTCAGAATCTAGGGCAGTGCAGTGGTGTTCGGGCAGTGTAGGGGGTCTTTCTGGGGCTGGTGTTTCAGGGTTTAGGCCAGTGCAGTGGTGTTCGGGCAGTGTAGGGTGTCGTGCTGAGGAGTGGTGTTTCAGGGTTTAGGGCAGTGCAGTGGTGTTCGGGCAGTGTAGGGGGTCATGCAGGGGGTGGTGTTTCAGGGTTTAGGGCAGTGCAGTGGTGTTCGGCCAGTGTAGGTGGTCTTGCTGGGGGTGGTGTTTCAGGGATTAGTGCAGTGGTGTTCGGGCAGTGTAGGGGGTAGTGCTGGGGGTGGTGTTTCAGGGTTTAGGGCAGTGCAGTGTTGTTCCGGCAGTGTATGGGGTCGTGCAGGGGGTGATGTTTCAGGGTTTAGGGCAGTGCAGTGGTGTTTGGGCAGTGTAGGGGGTCGTGCTGGGCGTGGTGTTTCAGGGTTTAGGGCAGTGCAGTGGTGTTCGGGCAGTGTAGGGTGTCGTGCTGAGGGGTGGTGTTTCAGGGTTTAGGGCAGTGCAGTGGTGTTCGGGCAGTGTAGGGGGTCGTGCAGGGGGTGTTGTTTCAGGGTTTAGGGCAGTGCAGTGGTGTTTGGGCAGTGTAGGGGGTCATGCAGGGGGTGGTGTTTCAGGGTTTAGGGCAGTGCAGTGGTGTTCGGCCAGTGTAGGTGGTCTTGCTGGGGGTGGTGTTTCAGGGTTTAGTGCAGTGGTGTTCGGGCAGTGTAGGGGGTCTTGCGGGGGTGGTGTTTCAGGGTTTTGGGCAGAGCAGTGGTGTTTGGGCAGTGTACGGGGTTGTGCTGGGGCTGGTGTTTCAGGGTATAGGGCAGTGCAGTGGTGTTCGGGCAGTGTAGGGGGTTGTGCTGGGGGTGGTGTTTCAGGGTTTAGGGCAGTGCAGTGGTGTGCGGGCAGTGTAGGGGGTCGTGCTGGGGGTAGTGTTTCAGGTTTAGGGTAGTGTAGTGGTGTTTGGGTAGTGTAGGGGGTACTGCTGGGGGTAGTGTTTCAAGGTTTAGGGCAGTGCAATGGTGTTTGGGTAGTGTAGGGGGTACTGCTGGGGGTAGTGTTTTAGGGTTTAGGGTAGTGCAGTGGTGTTTGGGTAGTGTAGGGGGTACTGCTGGGGGTAGTGTTTTAGGGTTTAGGGCAGTGCAGTCGTGTTCAGGTAGTGTAGGGGGTCGTGCTGGGGGAGTATTTTAGGGTTTAGGATTTAGGGTAGTGCAGTGGTGTTCGGGTAGTGTAGGGTGTCGTGCTGGGGGTACTGTTCTAGGGTTTAGGGCAGTGCAGTGGTGTTTGGGCAGTGTAGGGGGTCGTGCTGGGGTGGTGTTTTACGGTTTAGGGCAGTGCAGTGGTGTTCGGGCAGTGTAGGGGGTCGTGCTGGGGGTGGTGTTTCAGGGTTTAGGGCAGTGCAGTGGTGTTCGGGCAGTGTAGGGGCTTGTGCAGGGGGTGGTGTTTCAGGGTTTAGGGCAGTGCAGTGGTGTTCGGGCAGTGTAGAGGGTCGTGCAGGGGGTGGTGTTTCAGGGTTTAGGGCAGTGGTGTTCGGGCAGTGTAGGGGGTCGTGCTGGGGGTGGTGTTTCAGGGATTGGGGCCGTGCAGTGGTGTTCGGGCAGTGTAGGGGGCGGTGCAGGGGGTGGTGTTTCAGGGTTTAGGGCAGTGCAGTGGTGTTCGGGCAGTGTAGTGGGTGGTGCAGGGGGTGGTGTTTCAGGGTTTAGGGCAGTGCAGTGGTGTTCGGGCAGGGTAGGGGGTCATGCTGTGGCTGGTGTTTCAGGTTTTAGGGCAGTACAGTGGTGTTCGGGCAGTGTAGGGGGTCGTGCAGGGGGTGGTGTTTCAGGGTTTAGGGCAGTGGTGGTGTTCGGGCAGTGTAGGGGGTCGTGCTGGGGGTGGTGTTTCAGGGTTTGGGGCAGTGCAGTGGTGTTCGGGCAGTGTAGGGGGTCGGTGCAGGGGGTGGTGTTTCAGGGTTTAGGGCAGTGCAGTGGTGTTCGGGCAGTGTAGGGGGTGGTGCAGGGGTGGATGTTTCAGGGTTTAGGGCAGTGCAGTGGTGTTCGGGCAGTGTAGGGGGTCATGCTGGGGCTGGTGTTTCAGGGTTTAGGGCAGTACAGTGGTGTTCGGGCAGTGTAGGGGGTCGTGCTGGGGCTGGTGTTTCAGGGTTTAGGGCAGTGCAGTGGTGTTCGGGCAGTGTAGGGGGTTGTGCTGGGGCTGGTGTTTCAGGGTTTAGGGCAGTGCAGTGGTGTTCGGGCAGTGTAGGTGGTGGTGCTGGGGCTGGTGTTTCAGGGTTTAGGGCAGTGCAGTGGTGTTCGGGCAGTGTAGGGGGTCATGCTGGGGCTGGTGTTTCAGGGTTTAGGGCAGTGCAGTGGTGTTCGGGCAGTGTAGGGGGTCTTGCTGGGGCTGGTGTTTCAGGGTCTAGGGCAGTGCAGTGGTGTTCGGGCAGTGTAGGGGGTCTTGCTGGGGCTGGTGTTTCAGGGTTTAGGGCAGTGCAGTGGTGTTCGGGCAGTGTAGGGTGTCGTGCTGAGGAGTGGTGTTTCAGGGTTTAGGGCAGTGCAGTGGTGTTCGGGCAGTGTAGGGGGTCATGCTGGGGGTGGTGTTTCAGGGTTTAGGGCAGTGCAGTGGTGTTCGGCCAGTGTAGGTGGTCTTGCTGGGGGTGGTGTTTCAGGGTTTAGTGCAGTGGTGTTCGGGCAGTGTAGGGGGTAGTGCTGGGGGTGGTGTTTCAGGGTTTAGGGCAGTGCAGTGTTGTTCCGGCAGTGTATGGGGTCGTGCAGGGGGTGGTGTTTCAGGGTTTAGGGCAGTGCAGTGGTGTTTGGGCAGTGTAGGGGGTCGTGCTGGGCGTGGTGTTTCAGGGTTTAGGGCAGTGCAGTGGTGTTCGGGCAGTGTAGGGTGTCGTGCTGAGGGTGGTGTTTCAGGGTTTAGGGCAGTGCAGTGGTGTTCGGGCAGTGTAGGGGGTCGTGCAGGGGGTGTTGTTTCAGGGTTTAGGGCAGTGCAGTGGTGTTTGGGCAGTGTAGGGGGTCATGCAGGGGGTGGTGTTTCAGGGTTTAGGGCAGTGCAGTGGTGTTCGGCCAGTGTAGGTGGTCTTGCTGGGGGTGGTGTTTCAGGGTTTAGGGCAGTGCAGTGGTGTTCGGGCAGTGTAGGGGGTCTTGCTGGGGGTGGTGTTTCAGGGTTTAGGGCAGTGCAGTGGTGTTCGGGCAGTGTACGGGGTTGTGCTGGGGCTGGTGTTTCAGGGTTTAGGGCAGTGCAGTGGTGTTCGGGCAGTGTAGGGGGTCGTGCTGGGGGTGGTGTTTCAGGGTTTAGGGCAGTGCAGTGGTGTTCGGGTAGTGTAGGGGGTCGTGCTGGGGGTGGTGATTTCAGGGTTTAGTGCAGTGCAGTGGTGTTTGGGCAGTGTAGGGGGTACGTGCTGGGGGTAGTGTTTCAGGGTTTAGGGCAGTGCAGTGGTGTTTGGGCAGTGTAGGGGGTACGTGCTGGGGGTGGTGTTTCAGGGTTTAGGGCAGTGCAGTGGTGTTCGGGCAGTGTAGGGGGTACGTGCTGGGGGTGGTGTTTTAGGGTTTAGGGCAGTGCAGTGGTGTTCGGGCAGTGTAGGGGGTCGTGCTGGGGGATGGTGTTTCAGGGTTTAGGGTAGTGCAGTGGTGTTCGGGCAGTGTAGGGGGTCGTGCTGGGGGTGGTGTTTCTAGGGTTTAGGGCAGTGCAGTGGTGTTTGGGCAGTGTAGGGGGTCGTGCTGGGGTGGTGTTTCAGGGTTTAGGGCAGTGCAGTGGTGTTCGGGCAGTGTAGGGGGTCGTGCTGGGGGTGGTGTTTCAGGGTTTAGGGCAGTGCAGTGGTGTTCGGGCAGTGTAGGGGGTCGTGCTGGGGGTGGTGTTTCAGGGTTTAGGGCAGTGCAGTGGTGTTCGGGCAGTGTAGGGGGTCGTGCAGGGGGTGGTGTTTCAGGGTTTAGGGCAGTGCAGTGGTGTTCGGGCAGTGTAGGGGGTCGTGCTGGGGGTGGTGTTTCAGGGTTTAGGGCAGTGCAGTGGTGTTCGGGCAGTGTAGGGGGTCGGTGCTGGGGGTGGTGTTTCAGGGTTTAGGGCAGTGCAGTGGTGTTCGGGCAGTGTAGGGGGTCGTGCTGGGGGTGGTGTTTCAGGGTTTAGGGCAGTGCAGTGGTGTTCGGGCAGTGTAGGGGGTCATGCTGGGGCTGGTGTTTCAGGGTTTAGGGCAGTGCAGTGGTGTTCGGGCCATGTAGTGGGTCGTGCTGGGGCTGGTGTTTCAGGGTTTAGGGCAGTGCAGTGGTGTTCGGGCAGTGTAGAGGGTTGTGCTGGGGCTGGTGTTTCAGGGTTTAGGGCAGTGCAGTGGTGTTCGGGCAGTGTAGGGGGTTGTGCTGGGGCTGGTGTTTCAGGGTTTAGGGCAGTGCAGTGGTGTTCGGGCAGTGTAGGTGGTGGTGCTGGGGCTGGTGTTTCAGGGTTTAGGGCAGTGCAGTGGTGTTCGGGCAGTGTAGGGGGTCATGCTGGGGCTGGTGTTTCAGGGTTTAGGGCAGTGCAGTGGTGTTCGGGCAGTGTAGGGGGTCTTGCTGGGGCTGGTGTTTCAGGGTTTAGGGCAGTGCAGTGGTGTTCCGGCAGTGTAGGGGGTCTTGCTGAGGCTGGTGTTTCAGGGTTTAGGGCAGTGCAGTGGTGTTCGGGCAGTGTAGGGTGTCGTGCTGAGGGGTGGTGTTTCAGGGTTTAGGGCAGTGCAGTGGTGTTCGGGCAGTGTAGGGGGTCGTGCAGGGGGTGGTGTTTCAGGGTTTAGGGCAGTGCAGTGGTGTTCGGGCAGTGTAGGGGGTCGTGCAGGGGGTGGTGTTTCAGGGTTTAGGGCAGTGCAGTGGTGTTCGGGCAGTGTAGGGGGTCGTGCTGAGGGGTGGTGTTTCAGGGTTTAGGGCAGTGCAGTGGTGTTCGGGCAGTGTAGGGGGTCGTGCAGGGGGTGGTGTTTCAGGGTTTAGGGCAGTGCAGTGGTGTTCGGGCAGTGTAGGTGGTCTTGCTGGGGGTGGTGTTTCAGGGTTTAGGGCAGTGCAGTGGTGTTCGGGCAGTGTAGGGGGTCATGCTGGGGCTGGTGTTTCAGGGTTTAGGGCAGTGCAGTGGTGTTCGGGCAGTGTAGGGGGTCGTGCTGGGGGTGGTGTTTCAGGGTTTAGGGCAGTGCAGTGGTGTTCGGGCAGTGTAGGGGGTCGTGCTGGGGGTGGTGTTTCAGGGTTTAGGGCAGTGCAGTGGTGTTCGGGCAGTGTAGGGGGTCGTGCTGGGGGTGGTGTTTCAGGGTTTAGGGCAGTGCAGTGGTGTTCGGGCAGTGTAGGGTGTCGTGCTGGGGGTGGTGTTTCAGGGTTTAGGGCAGTGCAGTGGTGTTTGGGCAGTGTAGGGGGTCGTGCTGGGGGTGGTGTTTCAGGGTTTAGGGCAGTGCAGTGGTGTTCGGGCAGTGTAGGGGGTCGTGCTGAGGGGTGGTGTTTCAGGGTTTAGGGCAGTGCAGTGGTGTTCGGGCAGTGTAGGTGGTCGTGCAGGGGGTGGTGTTTCAGGGTTTAGGGCAGTGCAGTGGTGTTCGGGCAGTGTAGGGGGTCGTGCTGGGGGTGGTGTTTCAGGGTTTAGGGCAGTGCAGTGGTGTTCGGGCAGTGTAGGGGGTCTTGCTGGGGGTGGTGTTTCAGGGTTTAGGGCAGTGCAGTGGTGTTCGGGCAGTGTAGGGGGTCGTGCTGGGGGTGGTGTTTCAGGGTTTAGGGCAGTGCAGTGGTGTTTGGGCAGTGTAGGGGGTCGTGCTGGGGCTGGTGTTTCAGGGTTTAGGGCAGTGCAGTGGTGTTCGGGCAGTGTAGGGGGTCGTGCTGGGGGTGGTGTTTCAGGGTTTAGGGCAGTGCAGTGGTGTTCGGGCAGTGTAGGGGGTCGTGCTGGGGCTGGTGTTTCAGGGTTTAGGGCAGTGCAGTGGTGTTCGGGCAGTGTAGGGGGTCGTGCTGGGGGTGGTGATTTCAGGGTTTAGGGCAGTGCAGTGGTGTTCGGGCAGTGTAGGGGGTCGTGCTGGGGGTGGTGTTTCAGGGTTTAGGGTAGTGCAGTGGTGTTCGGGCAGTGTAGGGGGTCTTGCTGGGGGTGGTGTTTCAGGGTTTAGGGCAGTGCAGTGGTGTTCGGGCAGTGTAGGGGGTCTTGCTGGGGGTGGTGTTTCAGGGTTTAGGGCAGTGCAGTGGTGTTCGGGCAGTGTAGGGGGTCGTGCTGGGGTGAGTGTTTCAGGGTTTAGGGCAGTGCAGTGGTGTTCGGGCAGTGTAGGGGGTCGTGCTGGGGTGGTGTTTCTAGGGTTTAGGGCAGTGCAGTGGTGTTCGGGCAGTGTAGGGGGTCGTGCTGGGGCTGGTGTTTCAGGGTTTAGGGCAGTGCAGTGGTGTTCGGGCAGTGTAGGGGGTCGTGCTGGGGGTGGTGTTTCAGGGTTTAGGGCAGTGCAGTGGTGTTCGGGCAGTGTAGGGGGTCGTGCAGGGGGTGGTGTTTCAGGGTTTAGGGCAGTGCAGTGGTGTTCGGGCAGTGTAGGGGGTCGTGCTGGGGGTGGTGTTTCAGGGTTTAGGGCAGTGCAGTGGTGTTCGGGCAGTGTAGGGGGTCGTGCTGGGGATGGTGTTTCAGGGTTTAGGGCAGTGCAGTGGTGTTCGGGCAGTGTAGGGGGTCGTGCTGGGTGTGGTGTTTCAGGGTTTAGGGCAGTGCAGTGGTGTTCGGGCAGTGTAGGGGGTGGTGCAGGGGTGGTGTTTCAGGGTTTAGGGCAGTGCAGTGGTGTTCGGGCAGTGTAGGTGGTCGTGCAGGGGGTGGTGTTTCAGGGTTTAAGGCAGTGCAGTGGTGTTCGGCCAGTGTAGGTGGTCTTGCTGAGGGTGGTGTTTCAGGGTTTAGTGCAGTGGTGTTCGGGCAGTGTAGGGGGTATTGCGGGGGTGGTGTTTCAGGGTTTAGGGCAGTGCAGTGGTGTTTGGGCAGTGTACGGGGTTGTGCTGGGGCTGGTGCTTCAGGGTTTAGGGCAGTGCAGTGGTGTTCGGGCAGTGTAGGGGGTTGTGCTGGGGGTGGTGTTTCAGGGTTTAGGGCAGTGCAGTGGTGTTCGGGCAGTGTAGGGGGTCGTGCTGGGGCTGGTGTTTCAGGGTTTAGGGCAGTGCAGTGGTGTTCGGGTAGTGTAGGGGGTCGTGCTGGGGGTAGTGATTTAGGGTAGTGCAGTGGTGTTTGGGTAGTATAGGGGCTACTGCTGGGGGTAGTGTTTTAGGGTTTAGGGTAGTGCAATGGTGTTTGGGTAGTGTAGGGGGTACTGCTGGGGGTAGTGTTTTAGGGTTTAGGGTAGTGCAGTGGTGTTTGGGTAGTGTAGGGGGTACTCCTGGGGGTAGTGTTTTAGGGTTTAGGGCAGTGCAGTCGTGTTCGGGTAGTGTAGGGGGTCGTGCTGGGGGGAGTATTTTAGGGTTTAGGGTAGTGCAGTGGTGTTTGGGTAGTGTAGGGGGTCATGCTGGGGGTAGTGTTCTAGGGTTTAGGGCAGTGCAGTGGTGTTTGGGCAGTGTAGGGGGTCGTGCTGGGGTGGTGTTTTAGGGTTTAGGGCAGTGCAGTGGTGTTCGGGCAGTGTAGGGGGTCGTGCTGGGGGTGGTGTTTCAGGGTTTAGGGCAGCGCAGTGGTGTTCGGGCAGTGTAGGGGGTCGTGCAGGGGGTGGTGTTTCAGGGTTTAGGGCAGTGCAGTGGTGTTCGGGCAGTGTAGGGGGTCGTGCAGGGGGTGGTGTTTCAGGGTTTAGGGAAGTGGTGTTCGGGCAGTGTAGGGGGTCGTGCTGGGGATGGTGTTTCAGGGTTTGGGGCAGTGCAGTGGTGTTCGGGCAGTGTAGGGGGCGGTGCAGGGTGTGGTGTTTCAGGGTTTAGGGCAGTGCAGTGGTGTTCGGGCAGTGTAGGGGGTGGTGCAGGGGGTGGTGTTTCAGGGTTTAGGGCAGTGCAGGGGTGTTCGGGCAGTGTAGGGGGTCATGCTGGGGATGGTGTTTCAG
Source organism: Calotriton arnoldi (assembly GCA_963921515.1). Taxonomy (NCBI): domain Eukaryota; kingdom Metazoa; phylum Chordata; class Amphibia; order Caudata; family Salamandridae; genus Calotriton; species Calotriton arnoldi. Next base: position 253,199 of record CAWUFW010017599.1, read on the forward strand.
GGTTTAGGGCAGTACAGTGGTGTTCGGGCAGTGTAGGGGGTCGTACTGGGGCTGGTGTTTCAGGGTTTAGGGCAGTGCAGTGGTGTTCGGGCAGTGTAGGGGGTTGTGCTGGGGCTGGTGTTTTAGGGTTTAGGGCAGTGCAGTGGTGTTCGGGCAGTGTAGGTGGTGGTGCTGGGGCTGGTGTTTCAGGGTTTAGGGCAGTGCAGTGGTGTTCGGGCAGTGTAGGGGGTCATGCTGGGGCTGGTGTTTCAGGGTTTAGGGCAGTGCAGTGGTGTTCGGGCAGTGTAGGGGGTCTTGCTGGGGATGGTGTTTCAGAGTCTAGGGCAGTGCAGTGGTGTTCGGGCAGTGTAGGGGGTCTTGCTGGGGCTGGTGTTTCAGGGTTTAGGGCAGTGCAGTGGTGTTCGGGCAGTGTAGGGGGTCATGCAGGGGGTGGTGTTTCAGGGTTTAGGGCAGTGCAGTGGTGTTTGGGCAGTGTAGGGGGTCGTGCAGGGGGTGGTGTTTCAGGGTTTAGGGCAGTGCAGTGGTGTTTGGCCAGTGTAGGTGGTCTTGCTGGGGGTGGTGTTTCAGGGTTTAGTGCAGTGGTGTTCGGGCAGTGTAGGGGGTCATGCTGGGGGTGGTGTTTCAGGGTTTAGGGCAGTGCAGTGGTGTTCCGGCAGTGTAGGGGGTCGTGCAGGCGGTGGTGTTTCAGGGTTTAGGGCAGTGCAGTGGTGTTTGGGCAGTGTAGGGGGTTGTGCTGGGCGTGGTGTTTCAGGGTTTAGGGCAGTGCAGTGGTGTTCGGGCAGTGTAGGGTGTCGTGCTGAGGGGTGGTGTTTCAGGGTTTAGGGCAGTGCAGTGGTGTTCGGGCAGTGTAGGGGGTCGTGCAGGGGGTGTTGTTTCAGGGTTTAGGGCAGTGCAGTGGTGTTTGGGCAGTGTAGGGGGTTGTGCAGGGGGTGGTGTTTCAGGGTTTAGGGCAGTGCAGTGGTGTTCGGCCAGTGTAGGTGGTCTTGCTGGGGGTGGTGTTTCAGGGTTTAGTGCAGTGGTGTTCGGGCAGTGTAGGGGGTCTTGCTGGGGGTGGTGTTTCAGGGTTTAGGGCAGTGCAGTGGTGTTCAGGCAGTGTACGGGGTCGTGCTGGGGCTGGTGTTTCAGGGTTTAGGGCAGTGCAGTGGTGTTCGGGCAGTGTAGGGGGTCGTGCTGGGGGTGGTGTTTCAGGGTTCTAGGGCAGTGCAGTGGTGTTCGGGCAGTGTAGGGGGTCGTGCTGGGGGTGGTGTTTCAGGGTTTAGGGCAGTGCAGTGGTGTTCGGGCAGTGTAGGGGGTCTTGCTGGGGGTGGTGTTTCAGGGTTTAGGGCAGTGGTGTTCGGGCAGTGTAGGGGGTATTGCAGGGGGTGATGTGTGATGTTTCAGGGTTTAGGGCAGTGCAGTGGTGTTCGGGCAGTGTAGGGGGTCGTGCTGGGGCTGGTGTTTCAGGGTTTAGGGCAGTGCAGTGGTGTTCGGGCAGTGTAGGGGGTCGTGCTGGGGATGGTGTTTCAGGGTTTAGGGCAGTGCAGTGGTGTTCGGGCAGTGTAGGGGGTCGGTGCTGGGTGTGGTGTTTCAGGGTTTAGGGCAGTGCAGTGGTGTTCGGGCAGTGTAGGGGGTCGTGCAGGGGTGGTGTTTCAGGGTTTAGGGCAGTGCAGTGGTGTTCGGGCAGTGTAGGGGGTCGTGCAGGGGGTGGTGTTTCAGGGTTTAAGGCAGTGCAGTGGTGTTCGGGCAGTGTAGGTGGTCTTGCTGAGGGTGGTGTTTCAGGGTTTAGGGCAGTGCAGTGGTGTTCGGGCAAGCAATACAACTGGAACTAGCACA